>APFE030127180.1:409490-443090 GCA_000404065.3 Pinus taeda | reverse complement strand
AACTTTACCACTTCATCTGTCCAAATAGAAGCAAAAGAGAGATGTAGAATACATAAACAAACTTACAAGAACATGTAGAGAACACACCATCAACACTACAATCCACAAGAATCCACAAGGATGTCTGCAAAACCCTGGCCTTCTTCCTCTTGAAATTGCAAACATAGATGTACAATATACAATGAAACTTTCTCCCACAAGAGTCCAACCTTCCAACCTCTCAAAATGACTAAGAAAAACACATAATATAGGAAAGCTAACCTCTTCCCTTGCCTCTAGGGGTCGAGCTCATCCTTCTAGGAGCAGTTTGAACTAATTCCAAACTAAGCACTAGATAATAGGCATCTCAACAACTTGCCTCTATTACTTAGCTAACTAATCCATGCATTAATTTTTCACTTTTTACATCAAGGAAGCTTCTAGAAGAGTAAAGAGAGGTAAAATCTATCAAAGTGCCATGAAAATATTACATTTATCCATCATATACAAGTAAAAATAATCAACCATAGTCAAAACAGTGTTTTTTGACCAAAAAAGGTCAATTTTGTCAAAGTTGGCTCTCACTGCCGCGCCCCCTGGCTCTCACTGCCGCGCCCATTTGCAGAAAATTTTGAGTGGGTTCCACTGATCCAAATCAGGTGCAAGATGGCTCATTGGAAAGCTTGGTCTGTCTACTTTCCATCCCAAGTGGAATTTCTGAATTTGGAGTTGTTTTCCCCCCTCAAAAACCATTTCTCCCAAGGTCACTTTCTGCAACTCAAAAAGTGGGCAGAAAGTCATTTTTTTGATGTATTTTGAGCTTTTGGAGGCTCAAATCTCAAAATCAGGCTTCTCCCAAGTATTGGTAATTTTTCTCTTTGCATGCCCTTTCCAAAAATGCCAAGTTTTCAAAATTCCGAGCAGTCCTCCAAAATAGTCGCGCTTGGAGCGCGACGTTTCAAATGGCCAAAACCTGTAATTAGCACAAAAAATTCACAAATGACAAAATTTTCTCCAAATTTCTTGAAATTTGGGCTGGGAGTCCCAAATCAAGTACCATGCTCAACCAAAGAGCTTTGGCCAAAATTTGGAGTGGATCGGGCGTTTTCCTTCGTTTTTGTGTTTTGGCCAACCGTCCTTGGAGCACCTTCGTTCAAGCCGGTATTTTTGACATTTCTTTAAAACCATGACACCTGTACAAAAAGTGAAAGAGGTTTTTCTTCTTTGGCATGTTGTGGACAAAAACCTCTCTCAGTTTTCCAAAATTCATCTCTGACTGCTCTGAAACATCATTTGAGTGAAACTTGCCCTGATGTGTGAAACAAGGAATTTGGTCAAAATGAAGCGAAATGAAGGGGATAGGGGGCTTCTAAATTCTTGGGGAAATTTTTGGGAGTGGGGAGGGATGTTAGGAAGCAGGGGAAAGTGGAATCTCAGAGATTGAGTGAGGGGAAGGGACCCAAAAGGGCAAATCACATGCCAAACCTAGAAAATTGCCAGGTTGTAGCTAGAAACTAGGGTTTGTGCAAAAATGAGGATTTTGGGGGATCTGAGTGTTGGGAAGTGTATGATAAGGGTACATGAAGGATAGGGGAAGGTGTATGAACATCAGGAAACAAGTTTTGCCATTGATTTGACCATCCAAGAGAAATTGGCTTCAAAACCCTAGGAGAGGGAAATGAACTTGCCAAGGCACAACTGAAGCATGAACAAGATGTAAAATGACTCATTAGACACTGACATGATAATGACAACCACATAAATGATGATAGACTAAGCTAAATGATGACATATACCGCCATTTGGACAACTTTAGAAGGAGTGAAAGCAAACCCTAGACCTAATGCCTAGTGACCAAATTTTGCTTGAAAACTCTTTGAAATGACAAAAATTGACCTTGACACTTCAAAATCACTTTGTAAGAGCACATTTGATCACTGGAGGAAGGCTGTAAAGACTGACACTAACATAGTGTTAGTTAGCCAAACAAATCCCTACACTATTGGCCCTTTCGGCATCAGCCCATGAAGAGCAGATTGAAGTCTCACCCAAAGCAGTATGGGGGGATGCAGGAACCAAGTTTCTGCACCCTGAGATGGTCGTGATGTCATTTTATTCCCTTTATTCCTGCCTTTACGCATGTCACTTCACTCTAGGGCTTGCTAGAAGAGCCCTCTATTCCGTCCTTTAATACCTCCACAAAAGGGTCCGGTTGTCCTTCATGCAAACCTAATCCTTGATCTAGACCCTTTCACACTACCAAGGCAGCGTACCGTGCCAATTCCTAAACTAGTCCAAGTGTCTTACTTATCTTATTAGTTACTCATAGTTAGCAACACGTTAACAGATATTCTTATATGCATTAAGTTATCCAACATAATTATACACATTCGCACACCATATAAGCATTATAAAGGAAATTCATATATAAAATGACAAGATGCATTAACCAGAAGAAAGACACAGAAATTGTAGAATACTTCTCTTTATTAATCTCTTCCAAGTGATTATAGACTCTATCCACCCTGTGCACACAGTTGTAGGGGTCCACACACTCAGCTGTGGACTTCCACCCTAAGCCTCTGCGCACTCATATGCAAAGCCTCTACTTATGTTATGACCCGAAACTTAGACTCCCTACTTCAGATCTATCACTCTCTTATCTTCTGTTATGTCTAAAATTACTTACAGCTTAGCTCTTTTTATACAATCCCATGGTCCACGAACCATGTGTAGATCTCTTACGGTTGACTTTACTTTACAAAACTAAGGGCGGATGACCCTTTATGACTTATAACACCTATGTGCTCCATGACCAACAAATGTGGAGTATTTACCATTTTATTACAGAATTTGACTCAAACATGGGCTTTTAGCCCCAAATCTGCCCTTTAGGGGATCTCGTTCCCAACATGCTTATACAAGAGATCTTTCACTTTCACTTTTCTCCACTATTTCTAGTGAGTACCCCAATTATTTTTAATCACAAGCTTGAAGGGGATAGCATATGCTTGTTGCATAAGTTCATTTTTCAAATGAATCCATCCTAGTAAGTTTTAGGAGCCCCAAGAAGGAGAAACGCGGTCTCATCATGGTGACAAGTCTTTTGTTGTTTAATTTTTACAAGCCTGATGAAAGAGTAACTCAACGTCTTTTTCATATTTAGAGAGTTTGAAAATGAGAGGAAAAAGAAAACTCCATCAATTCCATTTTCATAATTAGTCTGTCGAACCTGAAAAGGTAGAAAAAAATATTCGAGAGAACCTCTTGAACATGTCGACCAAGGTGTTCCTTTTTCATAAATAGTCAATCCCAACTCAAAAAGGGGGTAAATGCATACTGATATGACATCGATTCATTTAATTTAACGAGTTCGAAAAGACAAGTACTCGATGATATTTTCATCTTTAGAGAGTCAGAAAAGAGCTTAAAGATGACTCTAGGGGGTTTCCTTTTTCGTTTATTTTTAACGAGTCTAAAAAATAGATAAAACAAAACTCGTTGAATCGGTCAAGAATGATCACTATTACCACCAAAAGATCATGTAATTGCACAAAGACAACCACACATCACCGATATCGAGAACAATATTAAAATATTGGTAAAAATGTATTTGAAAACTTATACATAGACAAAAAGTAAAAACATTTTACCATTTCACTTTGGGTAATTTGGAGAGTGAATTTTACCTTATTTTCTCTGATTCTTTAGGAAAGCGGTGTGGTAGATCCGGGATACCATTTTGCGAATCGTTAGTTGCAGGCAAGAGCTCTTCCCTTTCTCTTATTTTTCAAACCATTTTTACGTCATTTCCTAGAAGTTTTTACTATTTAAGAGGAGGCTTTTCATTTTTATTATCAAGGGCGATCAACACAAGTCTGATCATCAGATCCGCGTTCATCAACCCATAGCCCAAAAGACCATCGCATTACCAGCATAAAACAATTCAAACAATCATGTTGGGTGCAAAGAAAAAATAAAATGAAAAATACTCTATCTTAATGAGTTTTTTCAAAATTTTAATCCATTAAAAGACTTCCAAATATTATTTAAGGATTATTTGTAGGAGATTTCAATGAATATGGCCATCAAATGGAAAGAGAGAGGCCACGAGGTAGAGGACCACCAAGATTCTCAAAGCGCAACATGTATTAATGCTTTGAGGGACTATGGATTTCTTAAGTTCTTTTAGACCTTGGGACTCAGAGCTTAGAATGAGTTGCTAGAGTAGCTGATAGGATTATGGGATGTCAGTCACACAATCTTCATTATTGGAGATCAAGACCTTGAAATAGAGGTATCTAACATCTATTTCATCACTAGATTGTCTAGGAGAGGACAGATGATCCAACTCTCTAGATCTCGTACTATAGGAGAGAGCACTAGCACACTGATCATAAAGCATTGCCTAGATGCATAAACAACCATGAGTGGAAAGGTTAAGATAACAACCATCAACAACCTACCCTTGAGGACTATTCTACACACCATGACCTGTGTAGCTAGGGCTCAAGCATTGCATGAGGCAATGAAATCTTAGTTCTAATACACAGTGGACTGTCTCACTCCAACTATATTTACTTGGTGCGAAGGATTGTTGGTTAACATGAAAAGATAGTTAAATTATTAAGTGCAAAACAAGTCGTTTGAAGCAGTTTGGGTATGGATCGATCTTAGTAACATTCTTCTTGGAGTGTGTGCCTCTGTTTCATTACCAGTGGATAGAGGTGGACGATCCAGCTTCGAGAGATCCTAGGTTACTCAAATGGGTTGAGATTATGCCTCGAGCTGGAGGACGTCAACAGATGCATTTCCCTCCAACGTTATTTGGTTGGTTACACCAACAACTTATCATGGTATATTACTATGCCTATGTGGGCATAGACTTCAGAGGATACCCAGATCTTGTTCTACCTCTTGGTGCACAATGGATTGATGTAGGTAGGTAAAAACTTTTTTTTTTGGAATTTTTTAAGTTTTATGATTTTTTTGAAGTGTATTTGAGAGTTTACTTGTGATAATTTTGCATATGTGGGACCAGAAAGACCTCTTAGAATGTCTCCAATAGCTCATGGAGTAGCACATGAAATAGAGGAAGAAGATTCATATGAGGAAGGAGCAAAACCTGTAGTTGAGATGGAGTGAAACCTAGAAGCCCTTACTTGGGGTATTCTAGAGTATGCTACTATAGGTGATGTGTCATTGCGGTACCAGAGGCACATAGTGGGAGTATTCGCAAGACTTCTTCGGTTGTTAGGCCAAGTGATTAGAGTTTTCTCATGCTATCATGAGCACCATGTGGGCGGATAGCCTATTCCTAGTTGTATTATCTACACTGTTGTAGACTTTTAAATCCATGTTTCTCATAACACTATTTTTTGAGATTTTGACATAATAAACTTTGACAGACTTTATATATATATATATATATATATATATATATATATATATTAATATATATATATATATATATATATATATATATATATATATATATATATATATATGCATGTTTCTTTTGTTTACTTATGTGTTCATATGTCATGATGATGTGTTTGGTTTTTTTTTACAAGTGACACAAATGTCTATCTAAAACATAATTTTCCAATGCATTTGTTCATGTATTCAAATTTCGTGGAATGTGTTGATATGTAATGTAGTCAAAGTTTCTTTCCAGTAATTTAACACGTAGATACATGCACAAAATTTGTGGATTTCTTACTAAATAATGGCCATTTAATTGTAGCACAATGAGTTGTGAATCTAACTTAACAACCAAATTTCTGATTCTGAGAGAAATTGCTTCTGGTAACAATTCGATAACGGCACTGTACTCGGAAATATTATTAGTTGTTCACCCCAAGGAAATACCTTGTAAATTGATCAAATCGCCATTAGGGGTGAAGAGTTCCCAAGTTGCGGAAGATAAGTTATCTGTGCTATGACAAGCACCATCAACAAAACCAACATAATGGTTTGATGACATCTGGGAACCAAGTGGAACACAAGGTAAACATAGGAAACATATCTGCAAAGCAAACAATAACACCAAAAAATCAAAATGCACACTGATGAATTCACACACTAATGTAAAAAAGTAATTATACGGAAATCACACATTATACTTGTTCTGATAAATCCCATTGCAGGGTTGTGCCAACACATTAACTTCATAGTCAACCAACTCATAGGTGCCTTTTTCAAAAACACCTTTAACAATGTATGGCCCATGCCACATAGATTTGAACTTCCCAACTCCAAAATTATTGTTGGCTTGGTCATACAATAGGACCAAGTCACCTTCAATGAAAAATCATGAGAAACAATTTGATCATAATGAGCTTTAACTCTTTTTTTTTGTGCTTTGATAACCACTACAACAATACGATGGGTTTCATCAAGCCCATTGAGATAAATTAAACGTTCCTCTTCAGGTGAGGTATCAGGGAGCAATTCTATAGCTAGTTTTAACAAAGGAATCTCACATTCAATAGGGAGGGTTGTCTCTAAACCATATACCAAATCTAATGGAGTGAAACCAATGGCTATCTTAGACAAGGTTCGGTAAGCCCAAAGAGCCGAAAACAACATGAGATGCCAGTCTTTTTTATGCTTTCCAATGGTACATTGAAGCATAGTCACTAAGACTTTATTAACCTCTTCAACTTGATCATTGGCCTATGGGTAATAAGGAGTGGAGTTGTCGTGACGTAGACTCAAACGAGCAGCAAGCTCCGCCATCATGTACTGACGAAAATGGGATCTATGATTAGTGACAATGGCTTGAGGGACACCAAAATGGGCTATGACATGGTTAAGGAAGAACTGAGCAGCAATTGTACCGTCAACAATATATGTGGGCATCTCCTTGGCCCATTTATTAAAATAGTCAACAGCGACGATGATATAGCCATGCCCCTTGGCCGAGCAAGGGTTACAGATCATGAATTCAATTCCCAATTTAGCGAATGGGCCAATGGTAATGAATGGGTGTAAGGGTGATGATGGGGTGCACTATTTACAATTATATATTTGACATTCATGGCACTTTTGAACTACCAAAATGCAATCTTAGAAGATAGAAGGCCAAAAATAACTGGTGCAAAGGATTTTCTGAGCAGTCGCATATCCTGACATGTGACCACCACATGCCTCAGAGTGGCAATCATTTAGGACTTGTTCAACATCTTCAAGTGTTAAACATCTATGAAGAGCATAATCAACACTGAATCTATACAACGTATCACCAATAATCTGATAAGATTGACACTGATGCCGAATGTGGAGACAATCAAATTGAGACAACTCGGATCGAAAAGTTTGGGTCTAAAGATAAAAAATAATATCTTTGTACCACAGGTCAAAAATACTAATGAGAAACAAGGTTTCATAAGGAATCTGCTCAGTAAAATCAATGGAGGTGTTTGCATAAGGAAGGGCGCATATCAATTCGAAAAAAACTAATGATTTCTTTAATTTGGTAGCAATAAACTCCAAATCAAACTCTTGCAGGATAATTATCTATTTAGAGTATTCCCCCCCAAGAAACTAACAGGTCAGAATATAAGTCATGGGGTTATGGTCAAAAATCACTTTGGTCTTTCGTAGAAGAATATAGAGGCGAAATGTTGGAAAACATGGACCACTGCCAGGGTGAGCTTCTCGACATGAGCATACTGATTTTTTGTGTCAATAAGGTTTAGAATTAAATAATAAACCATGTGTTCATTGCCATCATCATTTTCCTGGACAGCTACCATGGCAATGGTATTGTCAGTTGCATCTAAGTACAAGAAATAATCGCGGTGGTAATTGGGGGGATGCAATAAAGGAGCACCAGTGAGTATTTTCTTTAGAGCATCGAAAGATTGTTGAGAAAATTCGTCCAAAATGAATGGGTACCCTTCTTAAGTAAGAGAGTAAATCCCTTGGCAAGCTCAACATAATTAGGGACAAAACGACGAAAAAAATTGGCCTTCCCTTGCAAACTTTGTAATTGGTGCAGGGATGAAGGAGGGGGTAGATTTACAATAGCCTCTACTTTCAGAGAATCTATTCGAATGCCTTATTTAGACACAAAAAATCCCAAGAGATGACCAGATTCGACGCAGAAGACACATTTATGCAGATTGAGACAAATATTATAGTGTCGACACCATAGAAAGATCACTCGAAGGTGGTTAGGATGATCACGACGCTTAGTAGAAAGAGCTGGTAAGTCATCCAAATAAGGTTGAACGATGTGTTTAATATCATGAAAGGCATGTGACATTGTTCTCTGGAAGGTAGCACCAACATTTTTAAGACCGGAAGGGATATTTTTAAAAGAAAAAGTCCCCCATGGACAGATGAAAGTAGTTTTGTGTTGATCAACGGGTAATGTGTTAATCTGGTTACAACCAGAAAAACCATCGATAAAATAAAAGATCTCGCTCCGAGCGCACTCATCAATGATCTAATCAATAAAGGGAATGTTATAATTGTCTTTATGGCATGCATGGTTGCTATCGCGGTAATCAACACAAACTCAAATTATTCCCTGCTTTTTAGTGACAGGTACAATATTGGAAACCCAGTCTGTTAATGGGATGGGGTAAATAAAACCAATCTTTAGAATTTTTTCAACCTCTCCCTTAATAGTAGCGACCTTTCTAGGATGCACCAGATGAAGCTATTGATGAATGGGCTTCGCATTAGGATAAGTGGGTATTTCATGCACCATTATAGCTGGTTCATACCAGGCATTTCCTCATATAACCAAGCAAAGACATACATGGAACTCTTTAAAAATTTCAGTGTAAACCATGATCTCTTCCAGATAACAAGAAACCCCAATGTGGATGTTCGCGAAAATCCCATGTTTAATGGAAATGTCTATTGACATCATAGCAGTAATATTTCCCATATTACATTTGGATAGAACTTCATGCACTAAAACAAGTGTTTGAAGTCGACGCGTCGGGTTATGAGAAACAAAAATCTCAAGACATGAAGAAATCTACTAAGACTTGGAAGAAACAAGGAATGATGATGAGCATCATTCCAGGGAGTTTTGTTAAGATACATAACCTCAAAAATACTCTCATCGATGGGAAATATCCCATTCAAGGAATACGAAGAATCCCATGACCAAGCCAAGGAGATTGCGAATACGCATCTAGGTGCATACTAAGAGTAGTATGACTGTCAAAAGTAGCCGTTGAATCCAAAACAACTTCTTGATAAGCTTGTTCTAAAGGAATTAGTGGCATAGCATCACCGAAAGAATCAACCTGATCTGGAGTAGGGACGAGCCATGGATCATGTGAGGTTGAGATCATGTTAACCGAGGTGACATGAAGAGGTGGGAGAGAAAATGTTCCCATTAAAGCAGAATCTTTGAAAAGTCCCGCCCCCACCCTCTCATAGGGAATATCAGTATTTCCCACATATGGGACATTTCCATTTGAAGAACTGGAAGAGAAAAAGGCCAATTGATTGATGGTGATGATACATCATTAAGATCTGAAGAATAGCTATTAATGCATCCCCTGATGATGGACTCACTTGGTAGTCCAAAATGTTGGGTTCACAAAACTCTATAACAGGTCATTCCTCATCTATATAAAACTATCCTCACCTGTATGGATTCATTATTTAACAATATCAGTATTTCCCACATATGGGACATTTCCATTTGAAGCACTGGAAGAGAAAAAGGCCAGTTGATTGATGGTGACGATTTTCCTTTCATGAGGAAAACAGAGCACTCGAAACAAAGAGGAAACCACAAAAAACATGGAATGATTCCAACTTTGTCCAAGTAGAAGGTTTTAATTCATATTTTCATCTATGACTTCTACTTCTAATTCAACAATTTTCCCTTCCAAGGTGATGGGAAAACTTGTGAGAATACCATAAGGATGGGATCCTCTGCCATCAAAGCCTTCCAAGGTGTTCAGAGACTGATTGAAAGGTGGATATTCAATGGCTCTCCAACATGAAAGATACATGGTGCATATGGAGGCTCCCTCATCAATCACAGTTCAATGAATCATATTCCCTTTTATAATGACTTGGATTAAAAATGTAATTTGATGGGGAAGATGAGGAACATGGTTTTCCAGATCAAAAGTTATCAAATTCAAATCTGTAGGATCAATTCCTCCTATAACAAATAATAATGATTTCCATTGTGTTGGAAAATTTTGGAGAACTTCCAAGGCAGACACCATCAAAGGTGCTTGAGCCAAATCTTCGACAGTACTGTAATGTTAAGCAGCTCTAGTATTTGGATTATAAGATGACTTCTGAGGCACACCTTTAGGAGGCGGTGAGATGACAGATTCATTATTAGGTCTCTCAATATGAGGAGGATCAGAAATGGGTGGAGCATAAGTAGAAGATGTATCAGTGGCTTCCTTTTCCACCATCTTCTTTTGAAAAGTTTGATAATATTTCGACTGGGTGGCAACAAAAATAAGCATTATTCCACTCATCTAAACCTCATAACCTGAAAAGTTAAAGGATTGTGGTTATTCCACCAATTGGGTCTTTTGTGATGGAAGTGACTCTTTTAGTACAGTCGGGGTCCCTTGAGTGCCTTTTAACAAGCAACTAACTTCCACATGATGGGGACAATCCTTCGTATAGCAATCTTCCTCATAAATGAGGCAAGGATATTTAGGCTTACATTTGGAGAAATCATCAGTAGATGACTTAGGAGGATCTTTTTGGGGTATCAAATTTTGCTTTTCCTTTACCCTTGTTTTTACCTTTTGAGGCTTTTTGTACCGCAGTGGAATGAACGACATTAACCTCAGAGGTTTTACAAGATTCGAAGAAGGTTTTGAAAGAGTATTGGATGCAGTATTTGAAATGAATTTATGTTTTGAAGAAGCTTTATTGGAAGTTTGAGATATTGATCCAATAATACCATCAACAGATCATACTTCCAGACATTTAGAAGATTTTGGATTTGTAGATAGCCTCAAAGCATAAAATAAGAGATCATATAATGTGCCAGATTGGGAATATAACAAATCTAAATATTGGGCACGGGAAATGGCTTGATATTTAGTAAACAACCTCCCATTTATATGTCTGGAAAAATTTTGTTGACGAATGATTTGGTAAACCTTTTAGTTAACAACTCATTAGATATTTCAAACTTGATGAGGCGGTGCTGATGTCTCTGTTCATGGATGCGATCGGAGATGTGGGTAGCAGTAGCCTGTTTTAGAGAGGTAAGAAAATGGGTACCAGTTTCATAACGAATTGGTAATTGGAAGTGAGCGTGGAAGGCCATGGCCAAAGAATTGAAGTCTGAATAGGCATCTCGAGGTAACTTGATGTACCATTTTGCGGTGGCACCCGTTAAGGTTTGTTGAAAGAGATCTAGAAGAACAAAGCTATCAACCTAGGAATTGGATGAACACCATAAGTGGTAAGTCATAAAAAGGGCTTGGGGGTATTCTTTAGCTTTTCCTTCGAATTTTGGGCAATCATTAGGAATATTAGTGGGAACCGGAGGCCAATAAGGCGAATGAAGTATTGGATCATTAGTGAGTCTTGACACATCCAACAGTTCCAATGTAGATAGAAATGGAAATTATGGGTTGAAAGGCATGGGAGGCCTTTGATAAGGCCCAATTTGCGGATTCCATCCTTGTTGGTATGGGTTTTGCCCCCAAAGTGGCAGATTTGGACCATAAGGAGCTTGATATTTCCCCCACTGGGGAATACACTAACCATAAGGTGGATTCTGCCCCCACAAAGGTGGGTTTTGACCAGGGTAAGGTTGATATTGACCTTCCATAGGCTGTTGAGAACCATAAGGTGGATAAATAGTTTATGCGGCATATGGATTATAAGGTTGTTGTTGCAACTGCTTGCCCTGGTGATAAAACTGCTAACCTTGCTACTGCAGGGGTTGACCTTGTTGATATAAAGGTTGGTTTTGCTGCTATAAGGGCTGACCTTGCTGCTGCAATAGTTGTGGGTAAGGCCCTTGTTGGTGCAAATTTTGTTGATACTACTGCAAATTTTTCCCTTGTTATTGCAAAGGTTGACCCTACTACTATAAAGGTTATTGTTGAACAGTGGAATTCTTTATTGGTACTGATAATTTCCAGTTGATAATTGACCATATGCACTGAAAATAGGATTTTGACTGGGTTGTATATGAGGACCTACTTGTG
Source organism: Pinus taeda (assembly GCA_000404065.3). Classification (NCBI taxonomy): domain Eukaryota; kingdom Viridiplantae; phylum Streptophyta; class Pinopsida; order Pinales; family Pinaceae; genus Pinus; species Pinus taeda. Next base: position 430,932 of record APFE030127180.1, on the reverse strand, counting down.
GAATATAAGGTGTATTTTTAAGTGCTTGTGAACCATATGGAACATAATACTGTTGGTGGGGTATCTAGGCCAAATAAGGCTATTGATACTGGAATTACTTGCTCCAGATGGAATAGATGATCCAATAGGATTAGGAATACCACTAACAGGTTGACTCACTCCAACTATGTGAGGTTGTGATCCACTCACATGGGTTCCACTTGAGACAAGAGGGATATTTGGAAATTTCCCCACATGCTGCGAATGAGGTGGTGGCACATTTAGTCCACTTGATGGGGGAATTGAGGAACTTATAGATGTATTAACCAAAACTGTCAGTTGCACTGGGATTGCAGGTTGAAATGAAAGTAACGGTTGTGTTGGAATAGTCAGTTGAACCTGAATTGAGGTAACGAAAGTTTGCACAGGGACATGAGAGGTCACATTAGGAATAAACGAACCCGAAGTGGGCATATCATTCAATGACCAAATTGGATTTTGGTATAACAAAGAAGCAATGGGAGTTCCTGAAAATAGTTGATCCAAGGTTGCATAACTAGGTGGAAGCATAGGCCGACTATTTTTAAGAAGTGGTTGAGATGGAAAACTTCCTACATAAGGAAAACCTTCTGGTGGAAATTCGTATTCATAATCATTATCAACACTAGGAGTGTGAGTAGCTAAGACTTTCAATGGAACTTGAGAAGAGGCTAGAAACTCACCTTTTTAATCCATGGATAGAAACAATTGGCGAGGAGGAATATGAGATGGTCGTGGAGATATCACCAACATATCAAAAATCCAATTCGGAGGGAATAAAAAAAACCTTTTTGGACTCTCAAGAGCTTCTAGATTAGATTCATGAAATGATGATGAGTCTTGAGGTGGAGGATGAGAAGCAAGGGGTTGGATACTTGGGATAATTCTAAGTTCAAGACCTTGAGATTCAAGTGACTGTGAGAACTCAAGATGAACTCCTTGTGATGTCCGTTCAGTATCAAATGATGAAGGGGAATGGTGAGATGAACACAATGGTTCAACCACGATGACTTTCTCTCAAAAGAAAAAGGAGAAGAGACGATTTCATTGAGGGCTTTAAAATTAAAATTTACAAGGAATTACTCAATATGAAGTCAAGAAGCAACTGCATGGGTTTGGCATATTATCATTGGAAGTTAATTCTATAACTTAAAACAATAAATAAATCAAAAAGGTTTATACTAGGCAAGAGGGTTTACCAAGTATCCTTGAATTTCTATATACACCTTAGCCAAAATTAAGGACTTGACGTATGGTGGCCAATCTTCCTGAATGTTGTGTTCAGTGTATCATGTTTACAGGGCAGTAGACTCGGTTACTTGTAGCTAAAATATAGCAACCTAGTGAGGTCTCCCAATATATACTTAATCGTATGAGGAGCACAAGTCCATGTTAGAACTATTTAATGCATAATCGTTCAGTGACAACACTATGATATACTTGCCATACTGAAGTGCCTCCTATATACCTGAAAGTACTGGAGAACCTTTGATATAATTCCATACTGGAATGAGATTTCACCCTCGAGATACAATGCAGGCAGTTAACGACAACTGGTATGTTTAAAGGTGCTAAAAAACATCTCTAGCCTAGACCTCTAGATATTTGCATTAGGTTACAAATTCTCCTTAGGTTAATTGAGGCAAATCTTCAGTTTATCTTGAATTAGGTTTCAATTTTATAACTCAACGATGTCACCTAAATTCCTATGATGCAACTAAATGAGAAAAATGAAATCTTTTCATTTGATGAAAGCTAAACTAATGAGGGAAGAAATACAACCAAAAATGCATCGATCAAGCAAAATGCATCAAAACATATATCCCTGACTTTTGAATGCAAGATGTAAAAAATGAAAACTACTCTTTCACTTTCACTAATGAATGCAATGCCAAAATGCAATCTTGTGAGAAACAAAATCACTTTCTTTCACTAAGATGCACTGATATTTTTGTTTTTTTTTCTTTCAGTTTGATTTAAAATGAAAACTAATGCATAAGAAAAGGAAAAATGGATTTCAAAACAAATAAATGAACATTTCATTCACTTTGGTTTCGAATAAAACAAAAATCATTTCAAGAATACTTTAATGAAGAGATCCTTTCACTTTTATTTTTGAAACAATGGAATCAAAATAAGCGTATACTTTCAGTTTCACCAAAGCAAACAATTGTAATCTATGTTTGACAATGTAGCAAAAGTAATTTTCAAAGTAAAAATATGATCCAATACTAATGAAAACATCTTCACAAATATGAACCGAAATGAACTTGAAAATTGTCTCCTGGTCACAGTAAAAATCCTAAATGGAGACAATCAATCTCACAAAGACAAGCCAAGTGACGAGTGAAGGGTAATCTAGACCTAGAAACCCTAGAAGACAATCTAACTTCAATCACATACCAACAAAAGAAAAGAGACTATTCCAACCATTAAAGGGCAAACAATCAAGACAAACAGAATGAGATCACACTCGAAAAACGCTCCAGAGGTTGAGACACAAAATGAGAAGAAACCCTATTTTTTTTTAGCCTCTAGGATCAGTGTTCCTATGAAAGGAAAAGTAGTGCTAAAAGCAAAGTAACGCGACTGTTAATCCAAAATGAGAGGGATTTCGTCTTGTATATCTCTGCGTCCACCTATTTGGTCATTGGGGTCCTCATACAAGAAGATTCTATAGGAAATTAGCATGGCATATACTATGTCAGTAAGAATCTTAGCGGCCCCCATGTGTCCTATCCCCATGAAGAAAATTTGGCACTAGATGTTGTGTTCTCCATTCAAAAGCTTTGTTGTTATATCCTTACACATACCACCAAAATTGTGACCAGTTCCAACTCCATGGATTTTTTGTTGAGTCGGTGGATTATTAACAGGAAGTATGCATGTTGGATCGTTATCCTTCAAGAATTTGATCTCGAATTTATCATACTCAAAATAAGAAAAGTTTATCCCTTGTTGAACTCATTTCTGAATTTCCCATCAGTACACCTGATCCGCCGGCAAATGATGATCTTCCAGATGAACATTTGTTCGCCATTACTACGAATGATCCCTGGTATGGAGACATCCTTACCTATTCAAGAACCTAGAAATTTACCCTGCCCCCTCACTTGTGATAATTAGGGGAATTTTGAGGTCTAAAATGGGCCTCCTAAGGAAATTATAAAATAATAGTGGAAATAATAAAATAATATTAGATTACATCATCAAATTTTAGAGGGAAAAAAGAAAAGGTTATTTTTGCAACTCGTATTTTCAGCTTATCTCCTTATGGGTTTACTCAAATTTCAAGTGAAAACACTCGTTGGATGCGTAATTTGATTCCTCATCCAAGGAGTACCCATGTTGCATACTTTAAATGGACCCTGCTACAAGAAAAATGGAAAATACATGAAAAACATGATTGCAATTGTGTTTTTTCATGTATTTCTCATTTTTCACATTGCAAGGTCCATCGAAAGTATGCAAGACAAGTACTCCTTGGATGAGGAATTAAATTTTGCATCTAACGAGTAGTCCCACTCAAAATTTTAGTAAAATATTAGAGATATAAGTTGAAAATATGAGTTGAAAAAGTAGTTTTATTATTCTATTTTTTTTTTTATATTTTTACTTTTTTACTCCAAAAATGGTGAATCATCCCCTATGGTTGACATCATCATCTTGAATCCTATTGGTTCTTATAAATTTTATTTTGGTTGTACATTTTTCTTAGGAGGCCCATTTTAGACCTCAAAATTCCCTTAATGGATCGGTGACGTATTCGACATCAAGCCCCTCACTACCTCCTCATCGGTGATGATCTTTAGAATCGTGATGTTCATATTGTCCTCCGTCATTGTCTCATCCATGTTGAAGCTGAGCACGTGCTCAATGCCTACCATGACGATGCTTGTGGTGGTCACCTCGTTGGGATGGCCACTGTCCATAAAATCATGCATGTTGGGTACTTTTGTCCTTCTCTCTTTAGTGATTGTATTGAGGTAGTGAAACATTGTCCTAATTGCTAGTTATTCACCCCTAAGGCACAAGCTCCACCTACTCCCCTCCATCCCGTCATCACAATTAGTCCTTTCTATAAATGGGATATTGACTTTATGGAGTTTTGATCCCCATATGATAATAACCACAACTCTATTATCGTGGTCGTCGACTATTTTACCAAATGGGCTTAAGCCATGCCAATGTTCAATAACACCATGAGTACTACAACTCTCTTTTTATTTAACCATGTTATCACTCAATTTGGGGTTCCAAAACAATTGGTCTCTAACCATGGCCAATACTTTGAAGATGACATATGACGTGAGCTATCCTCTCTATTGGGCTTCGAACACCAATATTCACTGTATTATTATTCCCAAGGAAATGACCAAGTTGAAGCTGTTAACAAAATCCTTAAGGCTATGCTTCAATGGATGGTGAATAAACACAAGTCCAACTGGCATTTAAGTTATTCCCTACTTTTTGGGCCTATAAAAATTCTGTGAAGACCTCCACTAGGTTCACTCCTTTCCACCTTGTTTCCAGAGAGGAGTCAGTCTTACCAATCGAGTGTGAAATCCCCTCCCTCCACCTTGCCGTCGAACTCCTCCCAAACAGCCAACCTTTAGAACAATGACTTATCATGCTTGAGGGAACCAACAAAGACCATCATGTTGCATTACAACCCATTGAAGTGGCCAAAAAATGCACCAAATCTTAGTATTACTGAAAAGTCCACCCTTGTACCTTCCATGAAGGCGACCTTATTCTTGTTTACGACCAAGGTCATGATATCTTGGGGCACAAAAAGTTTGAGCCATTATATCTAGGACCTTATATCATCTGTAAGTGTTTGGCAAAAGGGGCATACCTTTTTGGGGGTCTAGAAGGAGAAATCCTTCCCAATCCTCAAAATGGTCTCTACCTCAAGAAATTTTACCCATAGAATTTCCCATTGAAATGCATGTATCTCTTTATTTCTTTTACATTTAGGTAGTTTGCATCCCCCACCATCTTATACATTGTCTTCTTGCGTCTTTCAGATGGATCCATCATCCACATCTTATATCGGTTATGATGATAGTGTGTTGAGTAGGTAAATCCTCTCTGCGGGAAGAGACGATCCCTCTAGTCCAATGAGTGGGTCTAGAAACAAATGAGATAATCTACAAGACACTTTCCTATATTACAATCGAAATAAGAGAAGAGGAAGGAGACCTACCTCACTCTGATGCTATAATGCACTCCTTTGTTGAAGATCTTGATCACTTTTTCGTCAGGCTTAGTTCTTGCTGCTCATAGCATTTGAATACTTGTACAAGAGGCCAAAGACATGATAGATCATAAAAGTGTAACAAGCATAATAAAATGTAATCCACTTAATAGATCAAGGAGCATTAAGATAAATGAAGCATCGACACAAGAATTTATGGAAAGTGAACCAACAATTCTATATATTAATAAACAAAAGAGGAAGCATACAACCCAGGCCTTGATGTTAGTATCCCTCCTTGAGCAAATATCCAAGTCCAAGCTCAAGCTCTCCAAGCACTCTTTCTCCAAGCCAAGTGAATAACATGTAGGCACTATCTCAGCATTAGGTTGCAAATAATTAGAGACAAACCATTTGGGAATGGAAGGTAGGGAGAGGGAGTTAGGATCTCACCAAAGATAGGTGAAGGTCCTCATCTCAAGGAGGGAGCTCATAGGGATAAAGGGTAATATGGGGAGAATTAAACCACATCCACAACGAACATCATCCAGCTCACGATTCTGGAAGTGTCTAGATCACGAAGCTTCTCGTCCACCCTGGGAAAACTTTCCTTTTGGGGTTCAACACGAGTATCTAAGGAAACGTCGTGCTGGTAGTACGAGGCTCATATGGTGCAACCTGTCATCAACACGAGAGGGCAGTGTCACAGTTACGCTGACCCAAAAAGTAGGGTTTTGAGATCATTTTTCTTAGGAAAGGTTGGAGGAAACTTTTCATTAGTTCTTCAGGGAGGATCCGGACTACATATTAGGATGGATACACTGGATAGTTGTCAAGGTTTTGGCACTCCAAGGTATGACACAAGGAAGTGCAGGAGGTGTGACAAAATACTATGTAACATGGTGCAAGTCACTTCACTAGGAATCTAGCCTTGGCATCTTGGGCCATTTTCACCCCCTTGCATTCATTAGGCCACTCCAATGACGTTTGCATTATATATGCGACCAATAACCAAGACAAATATGATGTTGTGATAGGTTTGTTAGTCGATGCCCTTGGTCATCACATCCTTCACCTTCATGTTTGTCTTGATTCATTGCTACTTGTCATGCAATTGAATGGTGCTTATCATGTGCATGATCTTGTCCTATTTAGAAAATATCTACAAATTAATTTTGGGACGTGAATTTGAATCCATTACAATCAATCATGTTCCTAGAGCCCATAATCACTATGTAGATACCATTGCAAATAGCATTTTATATTGATACTTATAACATGCATATGCAAGAAGACATCCATAAGCAAATGGCGAACCATAATCATCACAAAATGATGCATAATCATAAATATGTATCGCCATACAGTGTTTTGAGTTTAATACTCTAAATACATCTGACATCCTCATTCACATGATATCATAAAACAAAAATGGGGATCCACGTGTCCCTATGCCTAATCACTATCATCTGGAGGCTCCTGAGCTAATGGCTCCATCCCATCCAGCCTATAGATCTTGCACTTCCTGACCGGCCATAGCAATGCATCGCGTGATCCCTCCCCACTCTAAGGGAAGACCTGTACACTCATTTGTATACTAATCTTCTAGTTCATGCCACCTATGCTCTATCATCCCGATTAGTAGCATGTCGAATCTACATTGGAGATACTCCAGTAGAGCATCACTCCCTGATCTCTGTTGTGATGTGACCCTACCCTGATCCACAGACCCAAGCGATGTGGCTCGTCCCGTGTATCCTGTTAGCCTCACTAGCAATATATCTGCTTACCAAAAAGTTTAGAAATCAGTAACATATACACATATTTCTCAGACTATCAATGAATAAAATATATAACAACTTTCACTTACCATTTGGACCCCATGCTTGTCCCAATGAAAGTGTTATGTCAGGATCCCCTTGATAGTTCATGCCACTATACAGATAGTCATCTATGTACAATGGCATATGGTCCCAATGAGAAAAAAAAATCAAGTCAGAACACTCATCTGACTTCCCCTCCTCCACCTCATCACAATAGTTTCCCCTAGTGATGAATCTTGGGCTCCTGTGGGCCCCCATCATAGATCTGTACATGAGGCAAAATAGTGGGGATCTTCTCTAAGAAAAGTAAGCATAACACTATCCCAAATGAATATTTATCACTGGTCCTCCACCTGCATAGTGTCTGTTAGGGTCCTATAATAATAGGATTCATAATTTTGAATTGACTATGTAAAGTCTTGTAATATTGTACATACTTTTTCTTTCTACAAAATGTTTTCCCATATTAAAAAATGTAAAGAGGGTAAGTCCTAAAAGAAAAATCAAAGGACTAAAAGAAAAGGATCAAAAAAGAAGATAAAATATGAACCCCACCAAAAAGAGATAAAAGTAGATCATGAAAGTGGGCACATTCAAATGCCACTACTCTTAGTTTACTTTTTGCAAATAGGATTGTGTGCAGCTTTTCAAAATGCCACAATCCATGATGATCAAACAGTTTAATCTTGATTCATTCATGCTCTAAATTTCATGCTGATAGATAGAGAATAAAGGTCTAGCCAAACTGTTTAATCTTGGCATACCAGTAGTTAGGTAGAGAATAATAATGAGCTCAACAGTTTAATCTAATCCATTGGAAAGTCATAAGGTTAGAACTAGATATTTTTCTTACAAAAGAAAAAGAAGTAAAGGTTTAGCAAGCTCAAATTCACCCAGTAAATGAAGAAAAAATGTTAGGGTAAATGATGGGTGGGAAAAAGTAGTTTTCACAAGGCATGGAAAGCATCAATTGGTTTATTTCATATTACTAACTTCCTTCCAAACTCATTTACCCCTTGTAAAAATATCCCTTCCCCTTTATTTTACCTTCTCCCTTATTTTATCTCATTTTCCCTTGTAAAATAACCACATTTCCTTTTATTTTACACCCTCCCCTACACATTTCCTTTAAAACCCACTAAAACCCCCTTATCCTAAGTTTAAATAATTAAATGTATAGGGCCCCATTGAAAAACCCTCCCCGATACCCTTTTAACTCATATCCCTAGTATATTTTTTCCCTCATACCATTTCATTAAGCCCCATTCTCAAACTCGACCCCACACCCTGACTCATCCCTCACAACTCCACCACCCGATAACCCTCCGATTACCCACCTCTAGATCCAACGACCTGCATTCCATATCGCACGCTCCGACGTCCAACTTTTAACATCTCAAAAGCACGCGAGATAAGTTACTTTCCCCGCCTGCCCTTTTTCTATGTGGAAGCCCCACGTTATATCACATCCTCCAAAATAATACCACCCTACCACTTTAAAACGGTGTGACAAATCACCTTACCACCTCCTTGCATCAAATGAAACTGCCCTACTAGTTAAATTTAACCCCATGCCCAAATATTAACCCCTGTTGGTTAAAAATGAAAGAAGTTGCCCTTTCCAATCTTTTCACTATTATTCTGTTAAGGATTGCATAAAAGAACCTCTGTCGACTTCGATTTGAAGCATTATAAAGACCATTGAAGCCTCAGAGAGCCTTTGCTTCCCTCAGAGAACCCTTCTGCATACCAAAGCTTTATTTTCCAAGTATTCCTGAAGTGCTAAAGGCTCGTACTTAAGCTTTTCACATTATTTCTAATAGGTTAATCAATTAAACCAATTTAAAAGCCTTGCCAACCTAAAGAAAGCCATTGTTGCATCCAAAACCCTTTTTGCAGACTATATTCATCTTTTCACACTATTCTAGAGATCCTAAGCCTATTTCTTAAGCGAGATAGTGATAAATTGAACAAAATAAACAAATCTATGTCTTCCCAAAGCATTCTGAATGCAAAACCTCTACAAAATCCTCACCTAGATATTGACCACCTCCCATTGGCCGATAGAGATTTCAAGATCAAAGACACAACCTCCCTTAACAATCTATTAAAACTCCACTATTGGAACAAAGATAAATTCCTCAACTAGAATGATGATATTAAGCTATGGGAGTCAAATTTACCCAAATACTATTCCCACATGTATACCAGTTCCCTGAAATCATCCACCTATGCCAACTCTACTATATCCCAAGTCAAAGAGCCATAATCTCTCCTAACCAACAAATTTTGTTCATAATCATTGTAGGATTAATAAATGAAATGTTGCAGATCTAGCCAAAGCCTAATGAAGCCCCATTTTCTATTGAAAACCTAATATATCTATACCTAAAGTTGGACCTTCCCAAGAGATCCCAAATTCTTCAGGCTTTCCTCCTAGAAAAAGCTCAATTTCCTACAGACAACCCTCCATATTCTGCCACCATTTTCTCTGAGAGAGCTAGAGAGATTGTAACCATGTTGTCTTATATTCTAGGATATCTACTAATGTACACGTAGATGAACCTATACTTGGTTTCATTTCTATTTTTTTCCCAGGCAAGCCTTCAGCTACAGTTTTCAATTTTACCCAATTCTTAGTAGAAAAAATCCATGATCAATTGATCAGATTGCCAAATGAAAGAGTATTCAAATACTCTTTAGTATTGTTCCATATGTTTCTATATTTCCAATCAAAAAGGTTTACAGTTAACATCCAAAAATTGGACACTAAGGGAAATCCTAGATCTGTTATCTTTTGGACATCCTTAATCCAAAAGTATTCCACTAATTTCATCTACAAGGATTTCATTGATTCATTTGTTCACCCAGTTGGTAACATGCTAAGTAGTAGCAATCAACCCAGGATCAATGATGAAATATAGAAAGTTTTACAGTTGTCAAAACACATTAGAATAGGAGACTTGTATTCATACCAGAACTACACTGAAATTAGGGTGTATGGATGTCAACTCACTCTGTATAAGCTGCCTAAATATCTCCCCATGAGGATATTTGCACTAGAATATATCAGGCAGATCATAAATTCAGATAATTTTAATTTTCTATCAGCCAAGAAGAAAACACGGTTTAAAATAAAGAACCAGCTTGGTCCTTTTATTTGCAATAATAGGGATGCTAGAGAGGAAGAAAAAATATGTTTACAAGAAATGAAGTTCAGTGATAGTTTCAAATGGAAGTATGATCCTTTGGGTTTCATAAACAAACTAAGACTCAAGTTTGAATTGAGCCTTTTTATGCATGAGTCCAAGCCATATATTGAAATATATGCCAACCAGTCAGAGTGGTTGGAAAACACCTTATTAGATATGGAGGAGTAGGTGGATACTAGTTCCATTCTACATACTCCAACTCTACATGACAGAAATGTAAAAAGGACTAGAGAAGAAGGTTCTTGCTCAAACAAAGATACAACAGATAAAAAATTCGAAATAATATATAGAAAAAAAACAAACCTGGATTCAGTAAATGAGAAAGAACAAGTAATTGATACAATTGAGATCATTGATACAAACACTGTAATTAAAGAAAATGCACTTCCATCGGTTTCAAAGGAAACTCATCAACCCTCAACTTCTAGTGCTCAGATCATCAGGAAACAACATAGTGTTTAAGTCTCTTCTTCAAGTGAACCAATGGATAGAGAAATAGACATCAAAGAAAGATACAAAGATATTAAGGCCAAAAATGAAGAAATAAAAGCTTAAATATATTGATAGTACTTGAAACAGACTCCTGGCGGCCAGAACAGATAACTTTCTGCATTTGATTATAAGACAGGAAAAATGTAGATGACCTTTTTGCAACCCACTGTATAGCATCCTAAGTCATCAGCAGATTACAGAAAGATAGATTATGAGATTCGTATCAAATATGTTCATCCTATAGACCAAATAGAGTTTCATAAGCAAGCAGGAGAAATGCTATACTCAACTATGACCGACAAAGCTATGAGTATACAAAAACTACAAAATTTTCTAGAGAATATCAAAGCACAGTTAAAACTAGAGAAGGCATCCTCACAAGCTAAACATAACAGAATTAATTCCCTTGAATATTTGATTATTGAAGTAGAATATGATACAAAGAATGTCAAAGTTGCAGAAGAACTCATTACGAAAAAGAATGCAGACATTGCTACAATGAAGTAGCTAAAATTGCCTCCTACTAAACATCCATAGACCAAGGAATTTCTAGAGAATCAAAACCAAAAAGATGAGATGATGAACCTCATTCTTCAGTTAACTGCTCAATTAACAAAAATGGGAAATGAGATGGATAAGTTAGTGCAGGAGAAAAAGGCCAACATGGAAGCAGTTACTGTCACTACTATTCCTACAGTTACTACAACAGTTCCTTCTACTTTAACAGCTTCAGCAGCCACAGTAGTTCCAGTAGGTACAACACTTCCCACTACATCAGCAACTACATAAGTTATAGAATCATCTACAACAACTTATCCTAGTGATCAAGCAGGTAAATTAATCAAATCTATGCAGGATATGTCCATCCAAACAAATGAAATAAATAGACTTAAAGATCAAATAAAAATTATAGAATATGAATATAAGTTAGCATAAATCATGCATAAAAATGAAACATAGAAGTCAAACAGATTGACTAAGAGAATACATAAATTAGAGAAAGAATTGATGTTGAAAGAACCACTTGCCTAAGCAAAGCAACAACTGTAGACCAATATCATTAACTCCCTTAATGATATTTGGCCATCCATCCAAGTCATCTTTGAGCGGAAGGATTTAATCAAGGAAGAAACTGAAGCTATTCAAAAAGTTAAGGAAGAACTTGGTAAGAAGTTAGAGGAGGCCAATGAAATCATTAAGTTTCTTAATTCCAAGAACAAATAGGAGTTGGAAGAGATTGACATAAGTGATAGGACTGAAACAATTTTAGAAATGAAAAGGGTAAACTATAAGAGGAACTTAATGGTACAACTTGAAGACGAGTGTCAAAACATGGAGCTTGCAATAACCATATTTATGGTGAAATTTGATGTTTTGAGGCAGAAAGGCCTACCAAATCCTTTGGTTATCAATGAAAAATTGATGAGGCATGAAGACTATGATAAGAAAATCAAAGAAGTGGCAAAGGAACAAGCAAACAATTCAACCATGAAAGGAATTCCAACAAGAAAAGTGCTATAACAGACTTTTGAGAATCTCTTTTACCTCCAGCATGAGGTAAAATATCTCTTTATCAACAAACCTACATTTGCAAATTACACAGAGGCTCATAAAATATTCAAAAGAATGGTAAATATTAAATTACCAGATGCAGAGTCTTGGTAAAAGTTGAATGATTTATTGTGAAATGAAAGGTAAAACAATAAAGAGTAATAGATCAGTTAAGTTAAAGAGTATTAGATGAAATACAAAGTTTAAAAGTCAAAAAAAGAGTTTAAATATAAAGCCAACGTAGAGCAACATCAAAAGAGAGAAAGCAGCAAAAGATCAAAACAAAAAGCAACAAAATCAATAAAAGCAGGGATAGCTAGCCTTTAGTCTCCTAGGTGTCTCTATCTTCTTGCATGAAGATATTTCTTTTTCCTTGAATAATTCCTAAATAAGTTTAGGATATTTTGTAATAGTTTTTTGTATAAATAATTCATAATTTGAATTATTGTGGTGTGGATTAATGAATATTTCTATGGTTGTATTGATCTGAAACCTAAGGGTTTATTGTAGCATTTTCAAGTCAGCAGACTCGACTGAGTAATAAAATCATTGCATTACAGGATTTATGTGTTGGGCCACTTCAATGAAGTATCTTTCATTTTTTAAATTGTTATTTTCTTAAGTATTTCACATACTTACATGTTTTCCAAATTTGGATGTAATAACTGGAATATTATTATAAAATTTGTTTAAGAACACTCTGTCTTGAACAGTTATTCATTTTGATATTTTCTTCTAACATCTAGAGTAGGGAATTCTTCATTGCTCCCTAGTTTCGATTGACCTATTTCATTTCCCTCATTATCTGGTTTGAGGAATCCTTAACTGCTCCTTGATCCCGATTAAAATACCACTTCATCATCCAGCCTAAAATATATCAAATTACTCAGCTACCTTTCCCTTTAGACACTATCTTTAGAACTTGATTCAGACCTATTTTATTGACATTTTGACTCCATAGCCCAATGGTAAAAAGACATTCATCTATCCATGTAAATCAGTGATTCCACCACCAAATCAAATCAAAACCCAATCAAGTTTAAATAACTAGCCTAAAATCAATTAATTCAACAAAGTTAAATTATTAAGAGAGAACCCTCTCTGAGCAGTAGGAAGGCTAGATCTTGATCTCAAAAGTAGGTTTGTGGTTACCTCTATTATTTCTTTAATCACAACATAACAACCCTAGGGAAATTTTGGAGTGATAACATAGTGGCCACCATACTGGGGAAATCAATCCTTAGTTTAATAAACCTTAAAGGAAATCCTAAATCTCATATTTTCACCTTAAGGTCATTTTACGGTTGTTAAAAAGTTTCGTTAAAAAATAAAAAATCTAAAATTCTAGCTTCCAAAAGAACATACATACCAGGGCACATCCAGATCCAAACCTTGCTATAATTGTTGATAATCTAGACAGAATCTTAAGAAAAAACAATAAAGTAGAAAGTCAAAAAATCATTAGTCAGCTAATCAAAGCAAATTCACTTCCTAAAGAGTTATCAAACTTGGGGTATTTTCAATTTGATTTATCATTTGAGAATCTTTTTTCATACCAAATCTAAAAATTCAGTCCATGATACTGTAATAGACCCTACTTTTATTCAATTTATTGAATCAAAGGAGAATACTGCAGAAAATTTCTACAAATCTAGATATGATACCATGTAGAAAATCCGACTGGTAGGTTAATCCGATAATGCAATATAAATCAAAGCAGAATACTATAACCTACTTCTACTATCAATTTGCGAAAGCTTAAAGATCGAGCTGAACAATATAACCAGAAGAAGAAGAATCAATGCACAATACACATGAAAATACTTTAGTGAAAGCCTTAGCTAAAAACCCCACTATCTATATTATCATACAAGGTGGAAATACATAGGAATTATACAAAGCCTTAGCTCTCACAGCTAGCCAGCTCTCAGTACAATCCTCACAGATGCTCATAGGAAATCTTGGCTTCTCTCAAGCCTTCCTCTCTACCCTCCAAGCTCCTATTTCTTTGCGTTGTTCCTCTAGGATGATCTCCTTCAACCAACTGGAAAAACTCGATTTACCAAGTGGATGATCTCTTGATCTCACACACTATCATAACTACGCAATCCTCAAGGAATGATTTCTTTTGCATGCATGAGTTTTCTTTATAAGAAAACACATGCAAATGATAGTACAATGTCCTTGTCTTTAATCTCAACTGGGTCTTTCTCTGAATAGAAATGCATGAGTTTCCGATGAGGGAATCTTCAATTAACTGGAGTACACTAGTTGAGTGCATGCATCAACTGACTGCTAACTCTCTATTAGTTCCTCAAATAGTTTGGAACTAATTTAACTGGACTTAACTCAGTAAACTAAGTTAACTAATTACAACTCAAATATAACTCAATCTTATCTCCTTAATTTAAGGGATAACTCTTGCATGACTTCAGAAAGACTTCTAACTTGAATTTCTCCAACTAATTAATTCAAATCGAATTAATTAATTATTTCCAAGTAGCTATTAAGACTAAATTCGATTTTAATTCTGAATTTAATTCAAAGACAAATTAAATTGGAATATTCTTGTTTCCACATTTCAACGTTCCCTCTCAACAAGAAAGGGATTATCTGCCACCCCAATCCTGTCTCTATGGAACTCGAATTTACACTTTGACAATGCCTTTGTCAAAATGTCAGCATCTTGCTCCTCTGTTGAAATGCACTGTAGCAACATGATCCTCCCATCATCAGTAGCTTTCTTTACCTTGTAAAGCCAACGGGAACTCACAACTGACTTATTCTCCGATCTTGGAACCATGTCCCAAACACTGTTACAAACTATGGAGTCATGCTCCTCCACCATAGCATCAACCCAAATCAGCTGTTGCACTACTTCCTCAAAGGAAGATGGTTCAATCTCAACACATTACCCAACAAGGGCCATGTATCTAGTGTACCTCTCAGGTGACCTCCTCTATCTGCGCTGAGAAGATGGTGCTCCCACATTCTCTCTCGCATCCTCCAACAATCTGTCAGATTCTCTTGTGCGCTTCCGTCCATCTCTGGAAGACTCTACTTGAGTGGATGTCTCCACTCCTGTAACCTCTGCATGTAGCAGCTTTGCATCAGTATGAGGCTCCTCCTCCTTAGGAATTAACAGTTCCTCCACAGCCTGTAGTTGGAGCTCCATCTCGAGGGAAACTCACATGGCCTTCTGCTCATCAAACTTGAGATCTATGCGAACCAATGTCCTCCAACTCGTAGGCAAGTACACCCGATAGTTGTGAGGTGTATCAGTGTACCCCATAAGTATCCCCAACTCTGATGTTGGCTCAAGCTTCTTCCGTGTATCCTTTGTCACATGGCAATATATCAATGAGCCAAAGATCCTGAAGTGACCCACATCTGGCTCTTGCTGGAGAAATCTTCCTCTGGTGTCTTCATCCCAAGTATGTGATGCAGGCTTCTATTCAGCAAATAGACTATTTTGTTGCATGCCTCAGCCCACAAGTGAAGTGGTAGGCCTTGGTCATGCAGCATCGCCCGAGATGCCCCTATAATAGTTTTGTTCTTCCTCTCGACTACCCCATTCTGTTGTGGGTTATGAGGTGTTGTCAACTCTTGTTTAATTCCTTCCACTGCAAAGAAGTCATTAAACTCTTGAGAGACATATTCTCCACCGTTGTTGCTTCTCAAGGCCTTGGTCTTCTTCCCTGACTCTTTCTCGACCAAAGATTTGAACTCACAAAAATTTGAGAAGGTTTGGTCCTTCTTCTGCATGAAATAAATCCAGAATTTACGAGAAAAATCATCAATGAAAATCACATAATACCTTTGCTTCATTGTGGATTCCATTGAGAATGGTTCACACATATAAGTATGAACTTGTGCTAAGATAGCCTTTTCTCGTCTGTCTCGATCATGAAAGGAAGACTTGGTGTACTTTCCCAAGGTATAACCTTTGCATGTGTCAACTTTCTCAAGTTTACCTTTAGGAAGTCTTGTAGATATTTGTTGCATTATCTTCAAAACCCCATGATGCAAATGGCCCAACCACCCGTGCCACAACTCACCAATGTCTTGGCTTTGTGCCAATTCTACTTTTGTACTCAATGCTGCACAATCATCTACCTCTAGTTTATAGAATTTCTTCACCCAAATCCCTATCCTCTTGGTCTGACCCGTGGCTATGTGTCTTAGGAACATCTTTCCTTTACTGAAGACAACATCGTAGCCTTTTTCCTCCAACATCTCTACCGATACCAAGTTATTCTTCAGTCCAGGCACATACATCACATCTGTCAAGGTGATAGGAGCTTCGTGCTCCCTCTAAAAAGTAACCGTGCCCACTCCTGAAACACTATACTTTCCATTGTCACCCATATCTATGCACATATTGAGGTCTTTCTCCTCCAAGGCACTGAATAAACTTTTATCACCAGTCATGTGGAATGAGGCTCCACTATCAAGATACCAAACACAATCCATCATCGATGACACCATGCATGCGATGAGGGTAAAGTCCATTTCTAAATGAGAGGCTAATGCCTCACCTTCCGATCCTTCCGAGGATCCCTTCTTGGACTTCTTCAATGGGAAATTAGTCGCATAAAGTCCCATCTCGTGACAATTAAATAATCTCACTTTATACATGTCACCCTTCTTCCCTCCATGAGAAGAATTCAATCTGGAATGGGAAGCCTTCCCCTTCCCTTTCCTTGCCTTACTTGCTAAGGCCATATTTTCTTCATCATCATTCTTGGATGAAGAACCATCTCATGTGCTCCTCCTAATCTCCTCCTACATAAGATCCGACCACAGTCATTCCCAATCCAACAGTTTCTCCCTTCCATTCACAGAGTCTTGGTAGCTATTCCAACTCTTTGGAAGGCTAAGGAGAGTGAGGCTCACCATATCATCATGGGCTGTAGTTATTCCCACACTGCCAAGGTCATCTCTGCAGGCGGTGAGCTTGTTCAGATATATGGAAATAGACATGCATGAGTTTCTAATGAGGGAATCTTCAGTTAACTGGGGTACACCAGTTGAGTGCATGCATGCATCAACTGACTGTTAACTCTCTATTAGTTCCTCAAATAGTTTGGAACTAATTTAACTGGAATTAACTCAGTAAACTAAGTTAACTAATTATAACTCAAATATAACTAAATATTATCTCCTTAATTTAAGGGATAACTCTTGCATGACTTCAGAAAGACTTCTAACTTGAATTTCTCCAACTAATTAATTCAAATTGAATTAATTAATTATTTCCAAGTAGGTGTTAAGACTAAATTCGATTTTAATTCTGAATTTAATTCAAGGAAAAATTAAATTGGAATATTCTTGTTGCTACATTTCAACAAATACTATACATCCTGATTTAGATTAACATGTTCTAGACACTTTTGGTAAACTTGATGCTTTAACCTCAACTTTCATAAGGCACATAGACGAAGCCTATTTTCCACAATCAGTTGAATTAGCTAACCTAATTGCTACTACTCCTAAGCCTTCTACCATTCCTTTAGAGTCTGTAAATTCATCTTTATTTAGTATCACCCCATCTATTATTTTCACTACACATCATTCCATAGAATCATTCATCCCCAAGATTCCTCTTCAGCCCAAGTTTTATTTCCATCTCCAAATACTTCAAGTTCATCTTCTAGCACTTCTGCTACATTTTCGAGCACTTCAAGCTCATCTACAAGCACTTCAAGTTCGTCTTCAACCACTACCACTTTACCTCCTAGCCAAGCTAGAATCTTAGCCATGGCTTCCAAATATGCTCCTTTGACCTTACCAACTCAAGTACATGCCATGCCCCAAGACTATTAGAGTACAATCTTCTATTTTGATGGTACTGGTCAATATACTACACAACAACATGTAAATAAAATGAATGATTATTTTGAATTACATGAAATTGATGAAGAAGATGTACAGATGAGATTATTTGCACAAACACTAGCAGGAGATGTCAAGAAATGGTTTAAAGCTTTACCTGTTGGTCATATTGTTGATTTAATTGATTTCCATAGATTGTTTATCAATAGATGGGAAAGAAAGAAAAATCCTTTACAAATATTTTTTGAATATAAAAACATTAGAAGAGCTTGTTATAGCTCCAAATCTCACTAGTATGGTTTGTGATGCTTCAGCCATGGCCTAGGGCAACCCCTCCTTCCAGACCTGGTCATATATCTAAAAAACAGTGTTTTATTCCCTGTACGCGACATTGCCCTGAGTTAACGCGTGTATACGCGGGTTCTACATAGCTAACCCGCGTATATGTATTAAAACACTAAAAAAATATAAAAATTCCGTATTTTCGGGCGGAGATCGCGGGTTTCACCCGCTGATCACCTGTTAGTGCCCGTGGCCTCAACTGTCCCCAACCAATTCCTAACTAAAAAACTACCTTGGAGTTGGTATAAAAAGACATCATGGGGGAGGCCTAAGGAGGAGAAATTTTTGAGCAAAGTTATTATACTGATTTTCTATCCCCCTGATAAGGTCTGAAGACCCTTTGTGCCTCCTGCACTTCCCCCATCTTGTATAGGAAACCTTTGTTTCCTTTGTGTTTGGATGTTCATTTTTTCCCATCACATCTTGGAGAGAGTAATGGAGGGTGACCTACTAGTGGCTTGAGGCGGGACGGATCCAG
Source organism: Pinus taeda (assembly GCA_000404065.3). Lineage (NCBI taxonomy): Eukaryota > Viridiplantae > Streptophyta > Pinopsida > Pinales > Pinaceae > Pinus > Pinus taeda. The sequence goes on along the minus strand of APFE030127180.1, from coordinate 411,981 downwards.
AAGGAGGCTGAGCTTGGAGCCTGCAGAAGCAGATTCAGGTGATACTGCTCTTGTTTCATATTATTTTACTTATCTAATAAAGAAACACGTCTTGTTCCCGAAACGCTCTTTTCTTTGTGTTAATGATATTTATATGCGAAGTTCATACTTAAATAGATGCTTATAAGTTTGTAACTAACTCATCTTTTCATATAACATAAAGATCATTTTTTATGTAAAATCTTGTCCATATGCTGTTGTAGTTTGTGGAATTGTGATTTTTACAGGACCAAGGAGCGGAAGGGACGTGAAGAAGGGTTTGCACCCTTGAGTAACTACCCAAACGTAGGACCACGGGTATGCTCCTCTCACCCTAGAAGTAGTTATTTATGGCATAAACGGTTGGTTGTGTGTGTTTCTTAACTTAGATAATCTTCCGTCTGCTAAGGTTTCACCCAAGAACCTTAGGGGAAAACTTCCCGCAACAGAACTGGCGACTCCGCTGGGGAACAACATTCTTGTTGTTCCTTGTTGGGTGTTAGTCAAGCCTATCAGGGCTCAGTGACTTGCTGGATTATTGACTCTGTTTTGTCTGTTTCTGATTTTATAGTTTGACCAGTTTCTGGAATTTTCTTTTTTATTTTTCTTGAAAGGCTGCATACACGCTGATTTTCTTGGATACAGAAGCGTATACACGCTTGTTGCTTGAAGTAAACCAGCGTATACGCAGGTTTCCTCAGGAACATTAGCGTATACACGCATTCTTCTCTGAGTGCAGTCGCGTATACTTAGCAATTTTCAAGATTTATAAGATTTTTGCCTCTGGAATGTTTCTGGTGTTTTCTGTCAGTTTAAACAGTCATTTGTGTCAGTACCAGTTATCTGTTTTCTCCAGCAAGTGTCTTTACTCTAACTTCTCCTTGATTTACAAGAAGTCTTGGTCTTATCTCGCGTTTGCAATTGTCATCATATTTTTACTTTAAACGCATAAGATTTCCTTACTGGAATCTTGGCTGCCCTGAGTAATCAGAGCAGAAAAGATTTTCATTAATCTTTGTGTTTAACTTCGTTTTTGGTGACGTCTTGGTTTGCTTAACGAAATAGTTTTTATGACCTATTGCTTCTTTATTTCTTGAAACTTTCTTGGAATCTTTCTTTTGATCTTTTGTTTTGGTCTTTGCTACCAAAGCTTTCCGAATTTCCTTTTCATTATCGAAAGCACTTTGAGCACATTTGTTTTTTGTTGAGTTTCCATTTCTTGTTGGGTACAAACTTGCAAAAAGTGTTTCTTGTTTTTTCGATTGTGAAGTGACGGTTTTTGTTGAAAGCAATTTCAAAAGAATTTCTTGTTTGTTTCTTGTTTTTATTTCTACTTTCAAGTGAGCTTTTCGAAAAAAATTTGGTTTTTTGAACTTATTTTTCGTTTTGCTTCCTTTTGTTGAACGAAAGTGTTTTTGTTATCTTGAGTTTTGCTTTTAATATTTAGACGAATTACACTATCTTTGATTCCATCTAAATATAATAAGTGGCAAAAAGTAATTTGGTGAACAAGAACAACTTTTGTTTCTTTTTTAGAGTAGTTTTCAATCTTGCATCGAGCATTTAGTATTGCATTTAGGACAAATTTGCATCTCTTTGGCATAAAATAGATTTGTTAACTTTTGAGTATGGAGTATGCATAAATAAGAAAAGAAATGAAAAATTTGTTTCAATAGAAGTTTCCTCTTGAACCCAGTAGAAGATTACTTTTCATCGAAAAACAAAGACAAAAAGTGCATAAGCATATAGTTTAAGTTTTATTAATCTTTTTTGCGTCAAAAACACATCATCAGTTTCACTTCCACTACCTCTTGACCTAAAAGAACAGCCTTTAAAAAATCAAGCGCTAATAAAATCAACTAGAACTGTTTTATTTTTAGAATACACAAACAAGTTTTAGGATTTTTAGGGCCTTGGAATAGGCGAGTGGAGAGTTAACTCTCCAAGGCCACATCAAAACGTCAAAACATAGGAGTCTGATTAAAGAGTGAAAAACCAATAGCGTAAGGAAGACCAGGAAAGCTCCAGATCTGGGATTTAAGCGCGAGGGTCTGTGAAGACAGGGAAGAGAGATACCCCCTCTCCTACTTGTCCGAACTTACCTCAAGACTGTTCCGCCTGGCTTCTGTAACGAGTTGGTATCCTTAGTGGCTGCTCCTAGGATACTACATAGGTGGCTGCGGAGGGGAATCCCGTGGCACCTGAGGTCGACGTTGCATCACTCTCAACAGCACTACTGGAGGGCACCCTTGCGAAGCTTGGGGGCTTGCACCGGCGCAGACTGTTGTTAGGAGGTCAGCGTAACTTCCTCTGATACCTTCGCTGATAGGCCTGGGTCCTTATCACCCCAGACTATTTTCGGAAGGCCCTTTATCTTCCACTTTCTCGTATTTTGGTGTTCGGTCTTAATCACCCGGAGCGGAAATACTTGAAAGTTGTTTTGATTGGCTGTATCTTTAGGGCCTTTTAGTGG
>APFE030127180.1:366174-397385 GCA_000404065.3 Pinus taeda | reverse complement strand
TGACACCTGAGTTTGCAGTGCAGTACCATCCTTTTCCATCATGTTCAGTTGGTACCTTTTGGGATCAGTCTTTGATATTAGTGATCCGTTGTATCTTCCAGCATCATTGACAGTTTATATGTGATATTAAGACATGTACTTGTTCGATCATGATCAGATGATCCATTATGTATTTTCCAGTCATTTATACTTGTATACTTAGTGGATCCGCTTGTACTTGCGGACATGCTTTGCTTTCTCTGAGCATAGGTATGCCCGCCTCAGACGGTGTTTCTTTCTGATCTTCTTTTGTGGCTTGGCAGGCTGACTTCTGGTGAAGTACTCCTCAGCTTCTGGCAGGTTTCCTTTCCATTTACTTGCTTAATACATTTCGGCCATCATGTACCCCTTCTGACCTCATATATTAGGGGGCATCTGTTATAGCTCCAAATCTCACCAGTATGGTTTGTGATGCTTCAGCCATGGCCTAGGGCAACCCCTCCTTCCAGACCTGGTCATATATCTAAAAAACAGTTTTTTATTCCCTGTACGCGACATTGCCCTGAGTTAAACGCGTGTATACGCGGGTTCTACATAGCTAACCCGCGTATATGTATTAAAACACTTAAAAAATATAAAAATTCCGTATTTTCGGGCGGAGATCGCGGGTTTCACCCGCTGATCACCTGTTAGTGCCCGTGGCCTCAACTGTCCCCAACCAATTCCTAACTAAAAAACTACCTTGGAGTTGGTATAAAAAGACATCATGGGGGAGGCCTAAGGAGGAGAAATTTTTGAGCAAAGTTATTATACTGATTTTCTATCCCCCTGATCAGGTCTGAAGACCCTTTGTGCCTCCTGCACTTCCCCTATCTTGTATAGGAAACCTTTGTTTCCTTTGTGTTTGGATGTTCAATTTTTCCCATCACATCTTGGAGAGAGTAATGGAGGGTGACCTACTAGTGGCTTGAGGCGGGACGGATCCAGAAGGAGGCTGAGCTTGGAGCCTGCAGAAGCAGATTCAGGTGATATTGCTCTTGGTTCATATTATTTTACTTATCTAATAAAGAAACACGTCTTGTTCCCGAAACGCTCTTTTCTTTGTGTTAATGATATTTATATGCGAAGTTCATACTTAAATAGATGCTTATAAGTTTGTAACTAACTCATCTTTTCATATAACATAAAGATCATTTTTTATGTAAAATCTTGTCCATATACTGTTGTAGTTTGTGGGATTGTGATTTTTACAGGACCAAGGAGCGGAAGGGACGTGAAGAAGGGTTTGCACCCTTGAGTAACTACCCAAACGTAGGACCACGGGTATGCTCCTCTCACCCTAGAAGTAGTTATTTATGGCATAAACGGTTGGTTGTGTGTGTGTTTCTTAACTTAGATAATCTTCCGTCTGCTAAGGTTTCACCCAAGAACCTTAGGGGAAAACTTCCCGCAACAGAGCTCCTGTTACACAGCAATTTGTCACCGTCCCTGTTACCCCTCTCCCGCATCTTGGAGGACTCATTTTGGGACCTATGAGAAGTGACATGACCTACAAACACTTGCATTGCATTCCCCTGAACATGAACTTCATTTGCCCTAAAGACATCTCCTGCTAAAAACCCCTAAAAATAGCCCTTTTTCCATTGGCGCAGTTCCATAGTGCAGCGCTCGTGCCAATGGGGGAAATCCTCCAAAGAGGGCACACCAGTTGGCGCTCTATCACAGAGTCGCACTCATGCCAACCATAATCAGTGGTATTTTTTAACAAACAAATGGCGGAAGATTCATCCTAACAAATTCCTGGACTAAATCTATCTTGAGTTGGGTGGTTTGGCCACGGATTTCCATAGAGAGAAAGTGGTTTGCCACCTCTCATGGAAGCTTCCTTCATGATAAAGCCAATCCCATGATTATTGTGGATGATCCCAACTCCCCTTCCTCCATCTATAAAAGCTTACCCATTTTCCTTGGCAAGCTAGTTCCAGAGTTCCAGAGATTTAGAATTGTCAAGTTCCCAAGAGCTTCATGCTGCAAGAGCCTTCTTCATCCCCATAAGGCCAAATCCAAGTAAGGAGATTCTTGTCCAACAACCAAAGAGAGAGAGGCTTGTTCCTATTCCCAGCAAGCTTTGCAAGACATGTGTTGCTGACTACCCAGCCAAAGGAGAATTTAGCATCATAACTATGGTTGTATTCTTCTTTGATTATTATTAATAAACGACTATTGGTTATGGTTCCACTCTTATTGTTCTTTGTGATGATGATGAGTTATATCCTTTCTGACTGACATATAGTTGCATATGCTGGATTTTATGTTTGTGTTTGTGTCATTTCTTGTATGTGCAGGTGTCCATTCACGGAGATCGTGGGGATCGTGATCTGCCGAAGCAAAGGAACGGGAGCGTCACCTCTTCTACAAGCACTAGCATTGGAATCCAGGTAGGCCTTCATCATTGGTCTTTAATTTGCAATTAGGAACTTGTGCTGTAGCATTGTATGATTGTTGCTAGACCCAGTCTGGGCTAGTAGGGATCGCCTCTATCCGCAGAGGGGATTTACCTCCTCAACAATTTGGCGACTTTGCTAGGGATGCTTGTCTTGCCTTTTTGGTTGTTTCTTGGTTTTTACCTGCTTGGTTAGCCTTCTGGGTTGAGTTCTTTTGATGTTTCTCGCATATTGGTTTACCTGGTTATTGTTGGCCTAGCTTTGGATTGCTTATTTTTTATTTTTGCATAGCAAACTTGACTGGCATGCTTTTATAGCATAACAGTCGTGCCAATTGCCGCTAGTTGCTCATATACAACCCGCGCCAATCCCTAAAAGGAGCTAGTTGCAACCTGATAGTTGCGCCAAGCCTGGGAACTTTTGAAGTTTGCTTGGTTTTGTGCCTTCTGAGCTTGGTCTTTGTTCTGGGTTCATTTTCTCGACTACTTGAGTGTGTTGGAGTCTTGTTTGACTAGTTTTAACCTTTATCCTTTGGGTGTTTTCCATTTTCTATCGATTTCACATTTTAGCCCTAGGGCATCTAGTGGCTTTGTGTGTCGAGCCTTCCTTAGGAGTTTTGGTCTTCTATTGGTCCAGTCGACTTTCTGATTGCTCCCTTGCACTCGCTTAGTGGTTGTTAATCGTTTCATTGCATTGTTTGAGTGACCTACCTCTTTTTCACTTGAACTCCGCTTTGTTTTGCTTTCGGCCTAGATTACACAGCTCATTTGTGTCTTTGGGACTTTTCTCATTTTTGAAGGATTGCTTTGTGATTTAGGGATTTGATTGTGCTTGTATTGAGTGGAATTTTCTTTTATTTACTCTTTCATTATCATTTCCCAAAGTTTTTTTAGTGCATCTTGCCATCAACATTAAAAAAAAAAAAAAATCTCTTTTGCTTTGCATTAATTAATGTGAATTAGAGCTTTTCATTGTTATTAGTGATTAGTGACTTTGAAGAAAAGTTCATTAATTTCCATTAGCTGCATTAGAGATATTGTTGGTTGTTTTATGATCATTTTGTTTGTGTGAAAGCTCTCAAATCTCTTGTAGCTACCATTCATCGAATGAAATGATATATTGAGGCATATAGTTTGCATTTAGGAAATTTTGAGACATTACATACGGTAAGGCCTGAAAACTAAAACATAATCCAAGATCAACTTTAAGATGAACTGAATGAATCTAACAATGCATTGGAACATAATGCACACTGTTTAGAGGTCTAGGCTAGAGACGTGCTCCGGCGTTGTTAAACCTAGTCACTTTTGTTTCCACTCAAGGTTGGGTGATTCCTCCTTCTGTGACTCAATAGTGGTCTAGTACGGAATTGTGCTCCCATGTACTGTCAAGTATATGGGAAGACCCCACTAGATTATCAGCCTTTATCCATAGGAAGCCGTGTCTACCGCTTTACAACCCGTAACGCACCGAGCACAGCATTCAGGAAGATTGACTGTCGTACAGAAATTCCTTGGTTTTCATACGATTGCCAAGGTGTATATGCAGTTTTACGTATTGTCTGGTAAACCTTTCACCTAGTTCTCCAAAGTAGTCCCTTTTGATCCTTTTCAGACTCCCTAAAAGAAAAGACTCATTTGAGCATTTGTCACTTTGGGCTCATTAAACATTCGAAGGCGACTAGAGTCATCTTTTTGTCCTTTTCTCGACTCACTAAAGATGAAACGGTCAAGTTATGTCCTGGTGTCTTAAAATTTATTCGGCCACATTCACATTTACCCTGTTAGATCTTGTTTGCGTTAGCTTGAGTAGGGTCCTTTCTCGTTAGTTTGCCTAGGATTTTTGAATCGAACCATCTTGGCGGAATCATCGATCCCGTCTCCCGTTCCAAGTGACCAAGGGTCTCCTTCTTCTGCTGCTCCTGAGACACCAGTTGTCAGTGGTACTCTCCATGTTATTCCGAGTATCCAACCACTGAACTCCCACGCTCCAGAAGACGATTTTGACAATATCCATTGGAACCCTGTTTGGGAGCCTTCCAAAGAGGATACTCCTTTTACTCCTCCTGGTGTTTCGGTCCCAATGTCTTCCTCTGATATGGATGACACATCCCCCATCATGAGTGAAGCATCCGTTGTGACGAGTGTTGAAACTCCGATCTCGGTGGAAACACCACCCTTCAGTGTCACCCCTCTCGGTGTCACGCTACCCTTATGCTATAGGGCTTTAAGGGATGTTATGGGTACTAGGAACTCTTTTTCAGGTACCATGTGGGATCACAACATCACTCCCACTTCGGGATCTTTTATTCCTCAAATTCACAATACATCTGTCACTTCAGTCCCGACTATTCCAACTGTCTGTGTAGCTTCTTCAACGCCTGTTGTTAGTGTTGTCATTGCATCCTCAGTTGTGACCATTGTTGCTGGCCCGTCTCACGGTTCGGTAAATAGTGGCCAGTCGGTGCCTACATCTGGAGTTGTTGATCCTACACTTAGTGCCCCACCTTCTTCTGGTTCCATTCCAGCAGGGGGGCATACGATCATTATTTGCAATCCATCCAGAATCCGGGCTCGCAAGGTCTAGTTCGTTACTATGATCCCGTAGGGCATCATCTTTATATTGGATCCTTCCCATCTCAGCCCGTGGTTGAGGTCTCAGTCCCATTAAATGTTGCTTGGGGTACCACTCGTTACGGTGGTGGCCAAGCAACCCTTTCATATCAAGGACCACCTTATCAAGGTCAACTGTCTTACACGTAGCCTTCTTATGGGTAGCAGTATTACGAGCAATCTTATCCAGGGAAACCTGGAGGCCCACAAGGAAAATCGTTTCAAGGACAACGTTCAGCCTATGGTGGTCCATCTTTTACTTATCTTGGGTAGCCCTTTGGAAATCCAGGACAACCTGATATGCAACAAGGACAACCTGGGGTCCAGCAGGGATACCCTTCTGGTCAACCCTCTGGAAATCCAGGGCAACCTTATATGCAACAAGGACAACCTGGGGTCCAGCAAGGATACCCTTCTCGGTAGGGTAGTCAGCCTTATGTACAGGAAGGCCAACCCACTGTTCAGTATAGTCAACCGTCTGGACAAGTTGGTCAACCTCAAATTCAATCAGGCCAACCAACTGTCCAGTCCGCTCAACCATCTGGTCCATCAGGACAACCCTCGGTTGTGCAAGGATAACCCAACACCCAACAAGCTCAACCTTCTAGACAGATGGGCCAATATCAAGCTCAACCAGGACAACCTTCTGGCTAGGTGGCTCAACCCCAATCCTCTTAAAGACATCTTTCTGGGCCTACTCAACTGGGCATGCAAATGGTTGTTGCTTCTCAAGCTCCACCCGGTTTCCAGCCTCGGGCTGGGCCCCAAACCCAAGCTGGTCTTCAAATGCAAGTTGGGTTTCAATCTCAACCTCCTTATCAAGTACAGCCTGGCCCCCAGGCTCAGTATGGAGCCCAGCAACCTTATGGTTTCCAACAATCCCAGGGGTAAGCTCAATTTGCCCCGTACCAAAATTATCAACAAATGCAGGTGACTCCTTATCAGAATTACCAGCAACAGTATGTTGCTCCTGTAGGTCAAGTTGGTAATCAATGGGGTGCTGGGGGGCAAATCCAGGGTCAGTCGTCCAGTTATGGCTATAACGCCTATGGACAAAATCCCTATGGATAGAACCCCTATGGGCCAGGTCCGTCCGAACAAAATCAATGGGGGCAACCAACAACTGGTTGGAACCCTGGTGCTACCCCTTACCCATGGCCACAGATGTCCTTCAATCCTGAGTTACCTTTCTTAGCAACATTGGAACTGCCAGATGTGTCCAAATTGACTAATGATCCTATCCTTCATAATCCATTCTAGCCACCAATTCCAACCAAGATTCCCGGTGATTGTCCCAAATTCGATGGCAAAGCTGGAGAAGACCCCCAAGCCCACGTTATGACTTATCATTTTTGGTGTTCGTCAAATTCGTGGCTTGACAATTCAGTCCGGCTCCGCCTTTTTCAAAGGACTCTCGCTGGCTCTGCTTCTAAGTGGTATATTGAGCTAGCCCACAGATCCTTTCAAGGTTTTAACTCGTTGGCAATGGCATTTTTAACTCATTTTCAGTTGCCAATTCGATATGAGACGGGAACGCATCTCCTCACGTCTCTTAAACAGGATACGGCCATGCACATCTCTGATCATGTACATGAATGGAGATGGCATCATCGTTTGATTAAGTTCTGGATTCCTAATCAGCTCCTGACCGATTGGTTTACAACCTCCTTTGTCCCTGCGATCACACAGGACATCGCTATGGGGGCATGTGTAACTGAAGAGCAGGCTATCATGCATGCTTAGTACCTTGACTTGGTTTATTCCCAGTCTGATACCCTATATGATTATTTTCCTGATGCCCTGAGGCCCGAAACTTCCAAAACTCTGCCAAAGCCATCTGTTGACGGTGTCATTGGATCTGTAAATCCGTCCTCTAAGAAATCTTCCACAAACCCTGGGAAGCAAAAGTTGAATGCTTCGAATGAAAATACTTCTCAGGCTGTGTCTAATTCTAGTAATACTTCCGAGGTTAATGCCGTCTAGTCCACAACGGCGGATAAAGCCTCGAAAGGAAAAAAGAAGAGAAAAGGGAAAAATAAAGCTAATCAACCCAAGCAGGATTCCACTAAACATCCACCCGAGGAAGGAGCCAAACGTAAACCCAAGTATCCTTGTCTTATCTGTGATGAGGATCACTACACCAAAGACTGCCCAAGGTGGTCCGAAGTTAGTCGCTTGTTGAAAGGTGCTCCTGGGACTCCTGCGGTGCTCAAAGAACCTTTCCCCTCGCAGCAAATGCAAATGGTGGCTGACCCATCCCAATCCTCTTCTCCCTTTGGTTCTCAAGTGTTCATGGCTGGAACGATTCCCGTTCACAATACTACTCAAGCAAAAGAATATCCGTCACCTGCCGGGAAAGAGCCTAAGGTTCCCTCAAGAGCTCCTTCGCCTTGTTCTGGTCCGCTCCATATCAAGAGACCTAGCACTGAGACGCCTATTCAACCCCCTCCTAAAGGAGTACTCTCATGCTGCTCAGCACTACAACATCATTGAGGACTTAGCTCAGGCTCCGTCGGCTATGTCTTCTTTAGAAGTTCTCCAAAGCTGCCCCCCCAGAGGAAGTCCTTGCTATTGGCCATCAGTGGCATCAACCCAGCCGACTCAGATTTGATTACTTTTGATCTTGAGAGTCATGTACCGAGACTGCCTCACCAGATTGCCTTCCTTATCCAGGTCATCATCAATTCTAAAATGATTCATCATACGGTTATTGATGAAGGCGATTCAACTTGCATTATGTCTGTTGCTTGTTGGAAGGCTATTGGTTCTCCGACCTTGAGTCAGTCTCCTACAACCTTGGAAGCCTTTGACAGGAGAGAGTCTCGCCCTTACGGTATCCTCCAATGCTTGCCTATTACTTTGGAAGGGAAGACTGTCGAAGTGGAAGTTGAAGTTGTTGATGCTAATCTAACTTACAACCTCCTTTTGGGCCAAAGCTGGACATATGCCATGCGTGTCGTGGCTTCATCTCTATTTCGTGTCATTCGTTTCCCTCATCAGGGGAAGATTGTCACAGTAGACCAGCTCTCTTTCTTCGCCTCCTCTTCCGAAGGCAACGTGCCTTTTGTGGAGCATACCTCCATTCCATTAGAGAGTGTGGGAGCTGGGCTCTTTAAAGATCCTTCCCTCATGGGTGTCTTTTCACTCCCACCTTCGAACCTCGTTCCTATCAGTATGATTTCCGCTCATTCTGGTTCCCCATTGCACATTGTCGCTACCCTCGACCCCTTTGCCAAAGGGGGCATTGATTATATAGCCGGTAACCCTCGCTCGGCCGAGGGGCATGGACATATCATCAGTGTCGTTGATCATTTTACAAAACAGGCCGAGACGACGCCTACACTATCTAGGCCAGTCACGTGGAGGTGCAACTGGGTAAGCCCCGAAATGGGCTTTACTTGAACAAGTATTATGCGTGCACTCTATTTTGTACATACGTGTGCTTTAGCAAGTCTGTTGTGTGTGCATGCTTTCATGTTTTTTGGTTTGGTGTGTCGACATGATTGCTGCTCATTGTGTCCTTTTGCTTCTTGTACAGATGTCTGGTTCACCTTACGTTGGTTTCGCCGATGGTGCCTCCCGTAGTACACGCAATCTGTCTTCTGCGGCATGGGTGATCTACGATCCTCATGGTGAGTTAGTAGACCTCCAAGGGGTTTGTCTATGTTGTACCACGAAAAATGTTGCTAAGTATAGTGTTGTTATTGAGTTACTGGCCGAGGCGATCAATCTCGGTATTCGAACATTGGTTGTGAACCTGGATTCTCAGCTTGTCATCCACCAGCTCAATGGGTGATATTCTGTCAAAGACCATTGGATTCTAAGGTTATATCTACATGTTAAGTTGTTAGAAAGGGATTTTGATTTCATCACATATCAACATATTCCAAGACAATTTAATACGTTAACCGATGCATTAGCCAATTATGTATTAGACAGAGATTTGCATAACATGTAATTAAAACAGCATAAGAAGCATAAAAAACACAATAAACCATACGCATGTGTATATATATATATATATATATATATATATATATATATATATATATCGAAATGTTTGCACAGCGTGCATCACATAGATCAAAAAATAATACATGTTCGTATTAATACATCCGGAGATGACATGTCTCTCAAAAAATATGCATGAAAATAAAGCCTAGATGTCTAATCTCTATGGTGCTCATGATAGCATGTCACTGCACGCACTAGGCGTCTCAAGAGACAGTGGATGCGACTGGGCACTCCCACTGTATGTCTTTGATACGCTAGTGGGACATCCGCTAGCTGAGCATAATCCGGAATCCTCCAAGCAATACCCTCAAGGTTCTGGATCAGTTCTTCCCCTTCGGCACCCTCTTCCTGAGGTCTGCTGCAGGCTGGTTTCTCTGTGAGATAGGAGACATGCCGGCTGGTCACTCTGGGCCAACGTTTGCATGCACATATAACCATTGTTAGAACAAACATGTATTAACAAAAAAAATCAAAACACATAAAATCAAAAAGAGGTCATACCCAGCTCCTTATCCCACTCGTCTCCCTCTGGCAATGGGAGATCCGGGTCACCTGTGAAGTAAGTCGCTGCATACGGCCAATCCTCGACCACGATCAGCTGGCGACGGAGCCACCCAAAGAACTCTGGCCTCTAAGACATTTGTTGGCCTCCTCCCCCTCTGGGCATCAGTGCTACCCAGCGAGCCATTCTCGGCTCTCGCAGCACCGGATCAGGTACGATGGCCCCTTGGCCCTGAAAGATTGGTAATCGTTCTAGAAAGAACATTACCAAAATAGAACCATAGCCAAACTGCTGCAGTTTGCCTCACTTACGTTTTGTAAGCTGTCTCTTCATGTTTGCAGTCACTGCTATGGCCCAATCAAAGATAGTGGGATTCAGACACTCTATGGCCAATATGAGTTGGTTTTCTATTGCCTCGTGGGGTTCCTGTGCCCCCATAGCCCGTGTGATGGTACATAACACCGCTTTGAGTGTTAGATCTCGAATGGTGGCAATATCCACCTTTGCACTCCCAGATCCGAATTGTGCCCCTGGGCACACCCGTTCCATCACCTCGCCCATCTTCTCACCAAATGGCCTGCTCCCTATCAATACAGGCACCGGCCCTCTGCATGATAGTCCCGTGATGAAGTAGATGTCAGATACATCCAGTTCCAACACTTGATCTCGTATTCGGAACACTTGCTCGTGTTTGTCCCAAAGATTGATCAAGTACCATAAGAGATCAGGTTGAACTCGTAAGTAACGCATCAGGAAGATTTTTTTTTTCCTGCAATTCCTAAGGGCATCCATGCAACCTTCGTCTTCCATGGCCAATTCATCCACTCTATCATACTCCCTTTCTTTCCATTGAACCACCATTTTGCTTGTTTTCCTGCATCCACATGGTCAAACAAACCTTGATTAGATCTTTGGTAAGCTAGGAAGTGGATTCAATCATTTAAAAATGTTGAAATTTGAAAAAAAACGCGCTCGACTGTTGACGCGGGCCTTTGGAGTAAAAAGGCCCATTGGCGCGGGTCTGTGCCTAATACCCGCGCCAATGGGCGCGGCCCTAGTTTTTCAATTTCCCTCCACAGAGATCGAAGGAGTAAGCAAAAATTGTTAAAAAATGGAGTATGAGGAAGCGCCTCTTACCTGGAATTGACGACGCTCCAAATGGTCGCACAGATCTGTCACAATCACCGCCCAAAGATCGCACAACAAAAGCACCACTGCTGCTCTCCAATGAGGTAAAAGTAAAAAGTAATTTTGTTTTGGCATATTTATAACTTTTTAACTCCAAATAGGTTTTAAAAGTCATTTTTCATGAATATTTCAATATATTTTTGTCGAAAATGGATTTTACACTTGCTTTTTGTGCAGCGACAAGTTTTTATGTGACTTAGACGATGAAACAAGTTGTATTTTATACTTTTTCAGACTCGGTAAATACACGAAAAAGTCATTATGGAGTCATCTTTCTGCTCTTTTCTGACTCTCTAAATATGAAAAGAATACTGAGTTATTCCTCTCGACTCGCTAAATGTAAATGAGAGGCAGTCGTCTTTAAAACTCTTTTCCGACCTTGTAAAGATGAAAAGATCGTCGGGCCCTTGTCATTTCAGGCTCGTTAACGGTTATGAAACGACGTGATTTCGGTCGCTTTTTTACTTTTCAGGTCGAAGTCACTAATCATGAAAATTACTCCTCGATCGTAATGGTTGGGCGTTTCTTTTGAGCATTGTTTTATACTTTTTCGGGCTCGAGAGACACAACTCTACGAAAAAGGATGCCCTTGGAGTTTACTTTTTTGCTGTCTTTTCAAACTCTCTAAACATGGAAAGGTGTCAAGTTCTTCCTCTGTTAGACTCGTTAAAACTTGATGACATTGGATTCCGTCGGAATGACGCTTTACAAGCATATGCTATCCCCGTCAAGTTTGTTATAAAAAAAAACTGGGGTAATCGCCAGAAATGTTGGGGAAACTGGAACCAGAATCATTGTCGTGTCGGCAATATGTCGCCCTTGAACATGGCACTTGTCTGCATTCGTGTCTGGGTGGGGACATCTCATCTCGTTTTTCACTTGCCTTCGTGGGTTTGGGTGATCCTGTTTGATATCTCATCTGCTCTTTGCCTTGTCGCCATGATCTCTGATCGATTGATGTCAAACACTGCCAAGTCCACTGTCGTGCCACCAATATGTTCAAGAGAAGTTGACCTCTGCGAAATATAAACCTCCCTTTGATAACTCACATAATCCTAATTCACAAAAAACATTACCTTCCTCTGTCTCGCGTCGATGATATGGGAAACACTATGGCCCACCTTCGATCGAGGTCACTTCCTGTCGACTTCAGCTCATTATCCAGGAAGTCGGCCTAGAGACTCCCTTCAGGTGCCTTGGAGCCTGCATGCCTCAATGGCAGGTTCTTCGCGTTCGACGTGAGGTTTTCATCATTAGCCTCCGATCAAATGATTCTACGGGTGTTCAACACTGGCTCACTGATTCGCACGCCCTAGATTGTACCTCTAGTACCTTGAGGGCCATTGTCATTATTGGTGGTACCTCTCACGCCTGTTAACAGTTTTCATCATTGGTTAGTAATCAGACGATGTTCTTGCATGTTCAACTTTGACTCCTATATTCACATGCTTAAACTTGTACTTTGTTCGGATCGAGATGGAGTGCAAGACCCTGGATTTTGTCTGTTGGGATCCAGGTTGCGATTTTTTGGATTATTATGATTATTGCATGACTCAGTCACTGGATGGCTGCGACCATGCCTGAGTCTATTTATCGATCCTCACTGGATGGTTGCGTCCATACCTTGGATCTAGATTCTTATGTACTCTGCTATGGATGGCTACACCCATACCACATATATCATGTACTTGAGATATCAGTTGTACTTCTCCACGCAGATTTTCCGGCGGTAGTGTTTTCGGTTGGACATGTTCTTGTAAAGCATTTCACCCCTCTCTCTCTCGGGCCTCATGCTTTAGGGGGCATCTATTACACAGCGATTTTTCACCATCCCTGTTACCCCTCTCCCGCATCTTGGAGGACTCATTCCGGGGCCTATGAGAAGTGACATGACCTACAAACACTTGCATTGCATTCCCCTAAACATGAACTTCATTTTCCCTGAAGACATCTCCTGCTAAAAACCCCTAAAAATAGCCCTTTTTCCATTGGCGCGGTTCCATAGTGCAGCCCTCGCGCCAATGGGGGAAATACTCCAAAGAGGGCGTGCCATTTGGCGCTCTGTCATAGAGTCACACTCACGCCAACCATAATCAGTGGCGTTTTTAACAAACAAACGGTGGAAGATTCATCCTAACAAATTCCTGGACTGAATCTATCTTGATTTGGGTGGTTTGGCTATGGATTTCCATAAAGAGGAAGTGGTTTGCCACCTCTCATGGAAGCTTCCTTCATGATAAAGCCAATCCCATGATTATTGTGGATGATCCCAACTCCCCTTCATCCATCTATAAAAGCCTGCCCATTTTCCTTGGCAAGCTAGTTCCAGAGTTCCAGAGATTTAGAATTCTCAAGTTCCTAAGAGCTTCATGCTGCAAGAGCCTTCTTCATCCCCATAAGGCCAAATCCAAGTAAGGAGATTCTTGTCCAACAACCAAAGAGAGAGAGGCTTGTTCCTATTCCCAGCAAGCTTTGCAAGACATGTGTTGCTGACTAGCCAGCCAAAGGAGAATTTAGCGTCAGAACTATGGTTGTATTCTTCTTTGATTGTTATTAATAAACGACTATTGGTTATGGTTCCACTCTTATTGTTCTTTGTGGTGATGATGAGTTATATCCTTTCTGACTGATATATAGTTCCATATGTTCGATTTTATGTTTTTGTTTGTGCCGTTTCTTGTATGTGCAGGTGTCCATTCACGGAGATCGTGGGGATCGTGATCTGCCGAAGCAAATGAATGGGAGCGTCACCTCTTCTACAAGCACTAGCATTGGAATCCAGGTAGGCCTTCATCATTGGTCTTTAATTTTCAATTAGGAACTTTCGCTGTAGCGTTGTATGATTGTTGCTAGACCCGGTCTGGGCTAGTAGGGATCGCCTCTGTCCGCAGAGGGGATTTACCTCCTCAACAACTCCTAATGACCCTGTTGAGGACTATTGTAGTAGGTTTAACAGTATTTATAATGCAACCCCTACAAATATCAAACCTCCACCAGACTTGGCACTAATCAAATTTCCTGATGGTTTTGACATTGATATGTCTTACCAGTTGACAAAAAGAAACCCTCCAACTTTAGAACATATGCAGAGTGATACAGTTAGTGTAGAAGCTAACTTGTTGGCTAAAGAGCTAGAATGAGGAATGAGAGGAGAGTTACCATTAAGGAAGAACCATCCACTTCATATGTTAAGATAGATAGTTTAGCTAAAAGTTTAGAAAAGTTAATGGATAAATTAGAGAATATGGAAAGAAAGCCTCAATGGGAAAATCAACAAGGACATCAAATCAGAGACCCTAACTTTAGGAAAAATCCTAACATTGTAAAATCAAAAGAAGGTACACCCGATCAACAAATTAGGCCACCTTTCTAGGAAAATTATGTTGAACGTTCACAACAGCTTGAAGAAGACCAGGACACCCAGATAAAATTGATGGGAGTAAACAATGAAGATGCCATTTTTCTTACCCAAGAAGAACAGGAATTGTACATGTTACATCAATTACAATTAGAATATGGAGAGTCTTTTGACTACAAACAAGGCTATGAATCTACTATCTATGAAGTTCACAAAAAATATACCCTTAGAAGCAAAAAGAACACAAAAGTTCCTACTAAGAAATCAATCCAAACCCAAACTAAGAAAAGAGTAGAATCTCCAGTGACCAAAGTTCTACAAATTATATCTAGAGGAACTCAGGAGGCTTCTAGCCCCAAAATTGTAGGCATAACTTCAGCTGAAACTCAAACTTCAACTACTACTCAAACTATTCCAACAATAAATTGAAAGAAAAATTGTTGATACACAAACTAAATTACCAAGTTTTGGTAAAGAAGAAAAAAACACACAAACCCAAATTGCTAAAGGTGAAATCATTAAACTAGGCAAAACTCAAATGCCATTCAATATCAAAATTGAGATAGCCAAATTGAAAATACTAGTTCCTTTAATAGAGCTGGTGAAAAATGAACCATACAAAGCACAAATTACTGAAACACTTGACATAGGTGAAGGTGAAGATGTTGTAAACCTTAATGATGATCAACCTGAGTTATTATTTGGTCCATATTGAATGGCAAACATCAACAAGGGGGTATTCCTCCATTCTACATTAGCTTAAACGTTCATGATAAAATCCTACATAATGCTATGTTAGATTCAAGACCATCTTATAACCTAATGCCTAAAGCAGTCATGGAAAGATTAAACTTAAACATCACTAGACCCTACAAGGACATGTTTTCCTTTGATTCTAGTCAAGTCAAATGCCTAGGCTTGATAAAATATATGTGTGTAACTCTAGTCCAATGCCCAAAAAAAAGTATTGTTCTGGACATAATAGTTGTTGATATTCCACCTAAATATGGTATGTTGTTATCTCACTCATGGGCAGAAAAATTACAAGGATCTCTGCAATTAGACATGTCATATGCTACCATTTCTGTATTTGGACAACAAAGAAAGATTTAGAGAGAAACTTTGATGAAATACATGGTAAGTAGTTCAGAAAGACCACAAAATTATCCTATTTATTCCATGCATTCTGATCTGGACTCATTTATCTTGTATAATTCATACAATGGCAAAGATGAAATTGCAACTTTAGAAGAAAAACATAAAGAACTCGACAGTGATAATATATTTCATGAATCTAGGTGGCACCTATATTTTGATGGTATAGTGAATAGATTAGGAGTAGGTGTAGGAGTTTGGATTCATAAAATGGAAAATAATCATTTTGAAGGTCATGTCTTCAAATTAAACTTCAAATGCACAAACAACATGGCAGAGTATGAAGCTTTAATCTTAGGATTGAAAATTGTAAGAAACCTTGGAGCCAAGAGAGTTTCTATCATGGGAGATTTGGAATTGATCATAAAACAAATTAAAGGAGAGTATTTTGTGAATAATCCTAGACTTAGCCAATACAGAGAAATTTTTTCTAGATCTGTTTAAAGAACTTCTTGAAATTAATTTTGTTATTATTCCTAGGAAACAAAACATGCAAGCTCACAGTTTTGCTACTTTTGCTAGCACTTGTAGATTACCTTTTCAGCCCAATCACCAGTACACTGCAGAAGTAAGACACAAGCCTGTTATACCTGATAATATGAAATATTGGTAGATTTTTTCACAAGATTCTCAAATCTATAATTTTATGAATGCTGAAGGAGAATTCCAAAACTGTAACATAGATACTGATTGTAGAGTAGACGACATCATAAATAGTGAGATAGATATAAATGTTGTAGATATAAAAAAACCCACTAAATTCACTAAAGTAGAAATAGATAACTTAGAAAAAGTAGAAATAGAAGAAATAGTCAATGATGATTCTGAGATTTTTAAACCTTAAAAATAACTTTTTGCCTAAGGGATTAGCCCCATCAGAAGATTTGTTTGATTCAAATGATGTAGCTAGAAAACAAAAAATGGAGCCTTTAAAATCAAACCTAGAAGAATGTAATATAAGAACAGAAGAAAAACCTAAGCTTATTAAATTATCCAAAGCATTACCTCTAGCTGAAAAGCCGAAATATATAAGTCTGTTTAAAGAATTTCAAGATGTCTTTGCCTGGAGTTATGAAGACTTCAAATCTTATGACACCAACATTATTCAACATAAAATACCCATCAAAGAAGATCAGAAACCCTTTAAACAAAATCTTAGGAGGATTAATCCAATTCTTATGTCATTGATTGAAAAAGAAGTAAAAAGGTTGTATGAGGCACAAAACATAGCACCAATTAGATATTCAGATTAGGTTTCTAACTTAACTCCCACTAGGAAAAAGACAGGGGAAATCAGACTCTGTGTTGATTTCCGAAACTTAAACATGTTGGGTGTGGAGCCTAATTATCTTCTATATTCAAAGGTTTCAGCCGGATGTATACCCCAGGAAGATTTTACACCCCTCAACACGGGGATCCGGGGACTAGCGGTCTCCCGGCGGGGGTTCGGGGGTAGCGCCCCCGAAGCTAAAAATAGATGAAAATTTTCCTTGTAAAAGTCTAGTAATTTCTAGTCAATCTGGGCCGTTCATTAGGTGGATGATCTGACGGTATAAGTTATGTTTAATTTAGGGTTTTTTGCCCTAGAAGGCAACCCCTCACTATATATGAGGGAATTGTATTGCGTCTGTGTAGATCTATATTCTGAGTGAGGAAGAGAGAGGAGACTGAGAGCGAAGAGAGACTTACAATGGATCTACTATAGGTTGTATCTCTTCAGTTTGTTGGATAATATAATAAAAGAAGGACTGGTTGTTTCTCCGTGGACGTAGCCCAAACCGGGTGAACCACGTATATCTATGTCTCTCTTATTTTATGCATTTTCTATGTTTATATTTCTGCAATATTTTATGTGTTCCATTGCTCTGTAATATATAGTTTTCCAACAACTGGTATCAGAGCCGAAGGTCTATTTAGCTGATAAACTCGTAGGGGAGAAGGGTTCCTAGTTCGAGTGGGAGAAATGGTGGAAGATGGTAGGTTTAGGGTTGAAAAATTTAACAGCCAAAACTACCAGCTGTGGAAGATGCAAATGGAAGATTATCTGTATCAAAGAGATCTGTACCTACCATTGAGCAAAAAGACAAAGAAGCCAACAAGTATGACAGACGCAAAATGGAATATTCTCGATAGAAAGGCACTTGGAACAATACGGCTATGCCTAGCGGCGTCGGTAGCGTTTAATATTTCAAAGGAAATGACAACAGAGGGTTTAATGTAGACAATGGACAAACTATATGAAAAACCCTTGACCTCAAATAAGGTATTTCTGATGAAGCATTTATTTAATATCAAGATGTCAGAAGGTGAATCTGTTGTAAACCATTTAAATGATTTTAATACAGTTACAAGTCAGTTAAGTTCTGTAGGGGTAAATTTTGATGATGAAGTTAGGGCTCTATTATTTTTGTGCTCATTACCAAAAAGTTGGAATGGTTTAGTAATGGCCATTAGTAACTCTGTTTCTAGATCTAGTACTTTAAAGTTTGATGATGTTGTCAGTGCTATCCTTAGCGAGGAAATGCGACGGAAAAGCTCCAGTGAGACATCAGGTAATGCTTTGAGTGCAGAGTCTAGGGGAAGAAAAATGGAAAGAGGAAAGAGCTCAGGATATCGCATTAAATTAAGGAAAGGCAAATCCAAGTCTAGATCGGGGATACTGTGCTGGAAATGCGGAAAGAAAGGACACCTAAAGAAAGACTGTAGATCTTGGAAGGGAAAAGAAGGAGATGCACAACAAGAAAACAATCATGAAGCAAATGTGACAGGTGAAGTGTTACAAGATGCTTTGATTATTTCTTTCAAAAATATTATTGATTCCTGGGTGGTAGATTCAAGGGCCTCATTCCATGCCACACCTGATAAGAAATATTTTCATGACTATGTTCAAGGAAATTTTGGAAAAGTCCGTTTGGGTGATGATAAACCCTGTAAAATTGTTGGAATGGGTAAGGTTCTTGTAAAATAGCAGAATGGAAAGCAATGGCTACTGAAGGAGGTAAGTAATGTTCCATATATGAAGAAAAACCAAATTTCAACAGGGTAGTTAGGCGGTGAAGGTTGTGTGACAACTTTCACAAATAAAGCTTGGAAGGTCACCAAAGGAGCCCTGGTAATAGCAAAAGGTGAAAAGGTTGGTACATTGTATTTATGCAATGGTATTTCTAACTCTGTTAATGCTTTAACTTCCAAAGGAGCAGATGCAACATTATGGCATCATAGGCTCGGACACATGAGCGAGAAGGGGATGAAGATTCTTCACTCAAGGAATTTGTTGCCGGGTTTGAAGAATGTTGATTTGGACTTCTGTGAGAATTGCATTTATGGAAAGCAGAAGAGAGTCATATTTCTCAGAGTTGGGAAAGAACAGAAGAGAGAAAAATTAGAGCTTGTGCATATTGATGTATGAGGACCTGCTCAGATATCATCTCTTGGTGGCTCTCATTATTATGTTACTTTTATTGATGATGCAACCAGAAAAACCTGGATTTATTGTATTCCAAATAAATTTGATGTATTTGATACTTTCAAGAAATGGAAAGCTTTGGTTGAAAATGCGACAGGAAAAAGGTTGAAGTGTCTCAGATTAGATAATGGAGGTGAATATTGCAGCGAAGAGTTTGATAGGTACTATTCAGAAAATGGAATTCGTAGAGAGAAGACAATTCCAAGAACACCACAAGAAAATGGTGTGTCAAAAAGGATGAACAGGACAATCATGGAGCGTGCAAGGTGCATGAGATTGCATGAAAGATTGCCTTTACAGTTTTGGGCAGATGCTGTAGATATTGTTGTTTATATAATAAATAGAGAGCCTTCAAGTTCCTTGGATGGTGGTGTTCCAAAGGAAGCATGGACAAGTAAAAAGGTAAACTGCTCTTTTTTAAAGTCTTATGGTTGTGAGGCCTTTGTCCATATTAATAAATAAAATAGAACAAAGCTTGAGGCAAAATCAAAGAAATGTACCTTTATTGGGTATGGTGTTAATGATTTTGGTTATCACTTATATGATTATTAAAATCACAAAATCATTAGAAGCAGAGATGTAATATTCAATAAAAAGGTCTTGTATAAGAATCAGCAGGAAAAGAAACAGGAAAAAGAAAACAAAGAATACACAGTGCTTCACGATATCACAGGAAAATTGATGGTGCCTGAAAATCACAATGATCAATAGCCAGAACAACAAACACAACAACAAAAAGAACTTCAAACACCTAAAAGTGGTGTTAGAAGATCTAACAGGATTAGTAGACCCCCTGAACGATACTCTCCTTTATTATATTATGTATTGTTGACTGATTCTGGTGAACCAGAATGTTATGAAGAAGCAGTGTAGGTAGAAACCAGGAAGAAGTGGGAGCAAGCCATGAAAGAAGAAATGGACTCCTTAGCACATAACCAGACTTGGGACTTAGTGAAGTTGCGTGCAGGTAAAACAACATTGCAGAATAAATGGGTTTACAAGTTGAAGGAAGAAGATGGAGGTAGACAAAGGTATAAAGCTAGACTTGTGGTGAAAGGGTTTGCACAGAAAAAAGGGTATAGACTTTGATGAGATATTTTCTCCTGTTGTGAAAATGACTTCAATCATAACTATTCTAAGTCTAGTAGCAGCTGAAGATTTGCATCTTGAGCAATTAGATGTAAAGACAACCTTCCTCCATGGGGATTTGGAGGAAAAGATATATATGCAACAACCATAAGAATATGAGGTAAAAGGGAAGGAGAAACTAGTGTGCAGGTTGAAGAAGAGCTTGTATGGCTTGAAACAGGCTCCAAGGTAGTTTTATCTAAAATTTGATAGGTTTATGTTTGAACAAGGTTATACTAGGTGTCACTCTGATCATTGTGTTTATCTCAAAAGGCAAAATGATGGAAACTATATTATATTGTTATTGTATGTAGATGACATGCTTATTGTAGGTTCTAACATGAAGGAAATAAATGTGCTCAAAAGGAAATTGGCAAACTCATTTGAAATGAAGGATTTGGGTGCTGCAAAACAAATCCTTGGTATGAGAATAACTAGAGACAGGAAGAATAGCAAATTAACATTGTCTCAAATTGAGTATATAGAAAAGGTATTGAAAAGGATTAATATGCAAAATGCAAAATGAGTTAGTATACCTTTGGCTATCCATTTCAAATTAAGTAAGGAGGTGTGTCCCAAGACTCATGAAGAAATGGCTCATATGTCTAAAGTTCCATATGCATCAGCAGTTGGAAGCTTGATGTATGCAATGGTCTGCACAAGTCTATGACAAATCCCAAGTGATCCAAGATAAAATCAAAAAGATTTTTCACAAGAAAACCAAAGCTGATAATTTTTACATAGGTGACAAAGTACTAAAATGGGAT
Organism: Pinus taeda; assembly: GCA_000404065.3. Lineage (NCBI taxonomy): Eukaryota > Viridiplantae > Streptophyta > Pinopsida > Pinales > Pinaceae > Pinus > Pinus taeda. The sequence goes on along the minus strand of APFE030127180.1, from coordinate 376,772 downwards.
TCCAGAAGAGAAGAAAATGGTAAACATGGGAAATTTGATTTCCTATGGCAAGGCCCTTACATCATTTATGGTTACAAAGGTAACAATGCATTTTGCTTGAAGTAGTTAGATGGAACAGATCTACCAGGTGGACCATTCAATGGTAGAATGTTGAAGCATTACTTGTCCCCAAATTAAAATTAGTGCATTTGTTTACTTTGCTCATTGTACATAACATTGCAAAGTTTAGATTGGATTGGATGATTACCTCTTGAGGTTGAAGCCCGAAGAGAAGGCCCTAAGCTTTGAAAGGTGTAGCATCATATGTATGAATAAATCAGAGAAAAGCAGTTACAAGGCAAGCACCATCAAATTTTCAATGGCTACTGATCTTGAAGTTCTTGACATTTCACTAGGAAATGACATCCCCATGTGGAGCCATTATTAGGGTCCTATAATAATAGGATTCATAATTTTGAATTCACTATGTAAAGTCTTGTAATATTGTACATGATTTTTCTTACTGCAAAATGTTTTCCCATCTTAAAAAATGTAAAGAGGGTAAGTCCTAAAAGAAAAATCAAAGGACTAAAAGAAAAGGATCAAAAAAGAAGATAAAATATGAACCCCACCAAAAAGAGATAAAAATAGATCATGAAAGTGGGCACATTCAGATGCCACTACTCTTAGTTTACTTTTTTCAAATAAGATTGTGTGCATATTGTCAAAATGCCACAATCCATGATGATCAGACAGTTTAATCTTGATTCATTCATGCTCTAAATCTTATGCTGATAGATAGAGAATAAAGATCTAGTCAAATTGTTTAATCTTAGCAGATCAGTAGTCGGGTAGAGAATAATAATGAGCTCAACAGTTTAATTTGAGCCATTGGAAAGTCATAAGGTTAGAATTAGATAGTTTTCTTACAAAAGAAAAAGAAATAAAGGGTCAGCAAGCTCAAATGCACCCAATAAATGAAGAAAAAATGTTAGGGTAAATGATGGATACGTAGAAGCAGTTTTCACAAGGCATGGAAAGCATCAATTGGTTTATTTCATATTACTAACTTCCTTCCAAACTCATTTACCCCTTGATAAAAATATTCCTTCCCCTTCATTTTACCTTTTCCCTTATTTTATCTCATTTTCCCTTGTAAAATAACCTTGTTTCCCTTTATTTTACACCTGCTCCTACACATTTCCTTTAAAACCCACTAAAACCCCCTTATCCTAAGTTTAAATAATTAAATGTATCAGGCCCCATTGAAAAACCCTCCCCGATACCCTTTTAACTCATATCCCTAGTAAATTTTTTCCTGCATACCATTTCATTAACCCCCATTCTCAAACCTGACCACACACCCTGACTCATCCCTCACAACTTCGCCACCCAATAACCCTCCGATCACCCACCTCTAGATCTAACGACCTGCATTCCATATCGCACACTCCAACATCTAACTTTTAACATCTCAAAAGCACATGAGATAAGTTGTTTTCCCCGCCCACCTTTTTGCTACATGGTAGCCCCACATTATATCGCATCCTCCAAAATAATACCACCCTACCACTTTAAAGTGGTGTGATAAACCACCTTATCGCTTCCTTGTGTCGGATGAAACCACCCTGCTAGTTAGATTTAACCTCGTGCCCAAAGATTAACCACTGTTGGTTAAAAACGAAAGAAGTCACCCTTTCCAATCATTTCACTATTATTCTATTAAGGATTGCAGAAAAGAACCTTTGTCAACTCTGATTTGAAGCAGTATAAAGACCATTGAAGCCTTAGAGAGCCTCTGCTACCCCCAGAGAACCCTTCTGCATACCAAAGCTTCATTTTCTAGGTATTCTTGAAGTGCTAAAGGCCTATACTTAAGATTTTCACATAATTTCTAATAGGTTAATCAATTGAACCAATTTAAAAGCCTTGCTACCCTAAAGAAAGCCATTGTTGTATCCAAAACCCTTTTTGCAGACTATATTCATCTTTTCACATATTCCAGAGATCCTAAGCCTACTTCTTAAGCCAGATAGTGATAAATTGAACAAAATAAACAAATCTATGGTTTCCCAAAGCATTCTGACTGCAAAACCTCTACAAAATCCTCACCTAGATATAAACCACCTCCCATTGGCTGATAGAGATTTCCATATCAAAAGCACAACCTCCCCTAACGATCTGTTAAAACACCACCATTGTAGCAATGATAAATTCCTCAACCAGAATGATAATATTCAGCTATGGGAGTCAAATTTACTTAAATACTTGTTCCCACAGGTATACCAGTTCCTTGAAATCATCCACCTATTCCAACTCTGCTATATCCCAAGTCAAAGAGCCATAGTCTCTCCTAACCAACAATTTTTGTTCACAATCACTGCAGGATCAACAAATGAAATGTTGCAGATCCAACCAAAGCCTAATGAAGCCCCATTTTCTATTGAAAACATAATTGGTTTGTACCTAAAGCTGGACCTTCCCAAGAGATCCCAAATTCTTCAAACTTTCCTTCTAGAAAATCTCAAGTTCCTACGGACAACCCTCCATATTTTCCCACCATTTTCTCTGAGAGAGCCAGACAAATTGTAACCATGTTGTCCTGTATTCTAAGATATACTACCGATGAACACATAGATGAACCTATACTTGGTTTCCTTTCTATTTTTTTCCCAAGAAAGCCTCTAGCTATAGTCTTCAATTTTGCCTAGTTCTTAGCAGACAGAATCCATGATTAATTGATCAAATTTCCAGATGAAAGAGTATTCAAATACTCGTTAGTATTGTTCCATATGTTTATGTATTTCCAATCATAAAGGTTTACAATTAACATCCATAAACTGGACACTAAGGGCAATCCTAGATCTGCTATCTTTTGGACACCCTTAATCAAAAAGTATTCCACTGATTTTAGCTACAAGGATTTCATTGATTCATTTGTTCACCCAGTAGTTAACATGATAAGTAGTAGCAATGAACCCAGGATCAATGATGAAAGATAGAAAGTTTTACAGTTGTCAAAACACATTAGAACAAGAGACTGGTATTTATACCATAAATACACTAAAATTAGGGTGTATGGATGTCAACTCACTCGGTATAAGCTGCCTAAATATCTCCCCTTGAGAATATTTGTACTAGAATATATTAGGCAGACCATAAAGTCAGATGATGTTAATCTTCTACCAACCAAGAATAAAACACAGTTTGAAATCAAGAACCAACTTGGTCCTTTTATCTGCAATAATAGGGATGTTGGAGAGGAAGAAGAAATATGTTTACAAGAAATGAAGTTCAGTGATATTTTCAAATGGCAGTATGATCCTTTGGGTGTCATAAACAAACTGAGACTCAAGTTTAAATTTAGCCCTTTTCTGCATGAGTCTAAGCCAGAGATTGAAAGATACGCCAACCAGTCAAACTGGTTGGAAAACACCTTATTGGATATCGCGGAGCAAGTGGATGTTAGTTCCATTCTACATACTCCAGCACTACAAGACAAAAATGCAAAAAGGACTAGAAAAGAAGGTTCTTGCTCAAAAGATACAACAGATAACAAATTTGAAATAATGTATAGAAAAAGAACAAAGTTGGATCTCGTAAATGATCAAGAAGAAGTAATTGATACAATTGACATCATTGGTACAGACAATGTAATTAAAGAAAATTCACTTCCATTAGTTTCAAAGGAAACTCATCAGCCTTCAACTTCTAGTGCTCAAATCATCAGGAAACAACATAGTGTTGAAGTCTCTTCTTGAAGTGAACCAGTGGACAAAGAAATAGACATCAAATAAAGATACAAAAATATTAAGGTAAAAAATGAAGAAATAAAAGTTGAAATATATTCACAGTACTTGAAACAGACTCCTGGCGGCTAGAACAAATTACTTTCTGCATTTGATTATAAGACAAGAAAAATGCAGATGACTTTTTTGCAGCCCACAGTATAGCATCCTAAGTCATCAACAAATTACAGAAAGACAAATTATGAGATTCCAACCAAAGATGTTCATCCTATAAACCAAATAGAGTTTCATAAGCAAGCAGGAGAAATGTTATACTAAACTATGAAAAACAAAGCTACGAGTGTGCAAAAAATACAAAATTCTCTAGAGAATATCAAAGCACAGTTAAAACTAGAGAAGGCATCCTCACAAGCTAAAGATGACAGAATTAAATCCCTTGAAGATTTGGTTATTGAAGTAGGATATGATCCAAAGAATGTCAAAGGTGTAAGAGAACTCATTAAGAAAAAGAATGCAGACATTGTTGCATTGAAGAAGCAGCTAAAATTGCCTCCTAATGAACATCCACAGACCAAGGAAGTTCTAGAGAATCAAACCAAAAAGATGAGATGATGAACCTCATTCTTCAGTTAACTACTCAATTAACATAAATGGAAAATGATATGGATAAGTTAGTGCAGGAGAAAAAGCCCAGCATGGAAGCAGTTACTGTCACTACTATTCCTACAGTTACTACAACAATTACTTCTACTTTAGTAGCTTTAGCGGCCACAACAGTTCCAGTAGCTACAACACTTCCCACTACATCAGCAACTACATCAGTTGCAGAATCATTTACAACAGTAGCTCATCCTAGTGATGAAGCAGGTAAATTAATCAAATCTATGCAGGATATGTCCATCCAAACAAATGAAATAAATAGACTCAAAGATCAAATAAAAAGTCTAGAAGATGAAAAGAAGTTTGCACAAATCACGCATAAAAATGAAACACAGAAGTCAAACAGATTGACTGAGAGAATACATAAATTACGGAAAGAATTGACGTTGAAAAAACCACTTGCCTAACCAAAGTAGCAGTTGTGGGCCAATATCATTAACTCTCTTAATGACATTTGGCCATCCACCCAAGTAATCTTTGAGCAGAAGGATTTAATCAAGGAAGCAATTGAAGCTATTCAAAAAGTTAAGGAAGAACTTGGTAAGAAGCCAGAGGAGGCTGATGAAATCATTAAGTTTCTTAATTCCAAGAACAAACAGGAGTTGGAAAGTATTTACATAAGTGATAGGACTGAAACAATTCTTGAAGTGAAAAAGGTAATCTCTAAGAGAAACTTAATGGTACAACTTGAAGATAAGTGTCAAAACGTGGAGCTTGCAATAACCAAATTTATGGTGAAATTTGATGTTTTGAGGTAGAAAGGCCTGCAAATCCTTTGGTTATCAATGAAAAATTGATGAGGCATGAATACTATGATAAGAAAATCAGAGAAGTGGCAAAGGAACAAGCAAACAATTCAACCATGAAAGGAATTCCAACAGGATAAGTGCTCTATCAGACTTTTGAGAATCTATTTTACCTCCAACATGAGGTAAAATATCTATTTATCAACAAACCCACATTTGCAAAATACACAGAGGCTGATGAAATCTTCAGAATAATAGTAAAGATTAAATTACCAAATGCAGAGTATTGGGAAAATTTGAATGATTTATTGTGAAAATGAAAGGTAAAATAGTAAAGAGTAACAAATCAGTTAAGTTAAAGAGTATTAAATGAAAGATAGAGTTTAATGATAAAGCTAGCATAGAGCAAAAACAAAATAGAGAAAGCAACAAAAGATCAAAACAACAAACAATTAAATCAACAAAAGCAGGGACAACAAGCCTTTAGTCTCCTAGGTGTCTCTATCTTCTTGCATGAATATATTTCCTTTTCCTTGAATACTTCCTAAATCAGTTTAGGATGTTTTTTAATAGTTTTTTGTATAAATACTTCATAATTTGAAGTATTGTGGTGTGGATTGTTGAACATTTCTATGGTTGTATTGATTTGAAACCTAAGGGTTTATTGTAACAATTTCAAGTCAACAGACCCAACTGAGTAATAAAAGCATTGCATTATAGGCTTTTGGATGTAATAACTGGAATATTATTTTTTTAAGTACACTATGTCTTGAAAAATTATTCATTTTGATGTTTTCTTCTGATATCTAGAGTAGGGAATTCTTCATTGCTCCCTAGTTTCGATTGACCTCTTTCATTTCCCTCATTATCCGGTTTGAGGAATCCTTAACTGCTCCTTGATCCTGATTAAAAAACCACTTCACCATCCAGCCTAAAAGATCTGAAATTACTCAGCTACTTTTCCCCATGGACATTATCTTTATAACTTGATTCAGTCATGTTTTCTTGACATTTTGACTCCATAGCCCAATGGTAAAAATACATTCATCTATCCATCTAAATCAATGATTCCACCACCAAATCAAATCAAAACCCAATCAAGTTTAAATAACTAGCCTAAAATCAATTAATTCAACAAAGTTAAATTATTAAGAGAGAGCCCTCTCTGAGCATTAGGAAGTCTAGATCCTGATCTCAAGAGTAGGTTTGTGGTTACCTCTATTAGTTATTTAAACACAACATAAAAACCCTAGGGAAATTTTGGAGTGATAACAATGTCAAATGCCATTTATTTGATGACAACATCATCTGGGCTGACCCATATTAGGTCCCTTCCAACACACTCTCCACCAGCATCATCTGCCCCCAAGTGATATGGTGGAAGGCATGTATATCCAAGATCTGCAACACTTATATAGTTGTAGCTCGTGTCTCAAGCCTCTCTAGGTCACTGATATAGATGGTCATACACTTTGCACAAATCCTTTGTACATAGTGGCAATCAGCAAACTCACCTATATGCCTCCCACAAGGCAGGACTGGATGTGTCTCCCCTACCACCCCCAAGGGGGGAAATCCTATTAGAAAATATATGTCTTGGATCGTGATCTTCATCCTATGTCCTTGTATTAAAAAGGCCTCCTGATATGGGTCCCGTTAACTCACAATCCTCGATAAAAAAGGCTCACCAGCCCTCATCAAAGGGTTGTCTAAGAACATTAGCATGCCATATCATGCCAACACCCCTCTCACTACTTGGTTCCCCTGAATCTCAGCACGAAGGGGCTCCAAATATCATTCTCACCATAACATCTTTAGTTCTACCATACCTACAAAATATAATTATGTTCTTCTAGTTCATAGTCAAAGACATGCATGTCTAGCACTTAACTTCAACTCACCATAGACCACCAGTCCTGCCTATCCTCTCATCCTAGAACACAATTTTTTCCCTCAAAACTACATTGGACGCACTAGTGGGCCCCGTTTCTATGTTCTAGAATGCATAATAAGCCCCCAAAAGTGTGTTGCAACCATAAGGATGAGAAGGGGTCCCCCATAGTGAGCTGAAGCCCTAATTTGAACATCTAATCCACCAAAAATGATGAGTAAAGTTAGGCCACCTACCTCGAACTTGCAGATCTTGATTCTAATATTTGGTTTATCTCCACAAGATTTAGGGCCTTCTCTTCGTCTCCAAATTCTCCATATCTTGCTATGAAAATGAATTTGATTTGGGGGCAAAAAGCCCTTTTATAGGAAAAACCCTAGTTTTTTTGTTGCCCATTGCTACCAAACCATAGCTCTGTTTGACAAACCGTCAACACCATTGGAAATATCTCACTGTTCTATAATAGATCTCCCTTTGTTTGGTAATTTGACACTTCACCAAGAAGATATTTTTTCCGTGAAGTCTCACTTTGCCACTTATTAAAATAAAATTTCTTCAATTGAGGCACCTGTACTCTGGTATCACTTTAATTTTTCACTAGTTGACTCACATGCCAATTTTCTTCATGATTAACCATCATTTACTCATGTTTTCATGGTCCCTCTAAGCCTCCCCCATGTGGCAGCATCATCGAGTCACCCTTGTTCAGAGCATCCGAGATGAGTCACCCTTATATCTATGGAGTCCATTCTGAGTCCCATTGAGTCCAGTTACAATGTTTCATACATCATTGTATCCCATCCATCCCATTTTATTCATATTTGGCCTCCATATATACTACCCCATATTTGCCAAACCCTCGTTTGAGTCATTAATCATCCCCTTTGGAATCGAGTTAGCCGCTGCCAGGTAAACCATGTATATCATGCTCAGACAAGGGAAGCCGTCAGTCTGCCACTCATCTTATTTCCTTCCATCATCATCCTTGGTGATAGTCCATTATTCACTCTACTATGGTACCTTGTGCCTTTGCTAAGGCTTCCTTAGTGCCTTAACTTTGGCAGGCCCTCTTCTATCGACTTCAGCACATTTATTCTAGAAGTATGGTCTAGAGGGAAATGTACCTTGGTTCCAACTTCCATCTTTGTTAGCTGCCTCGGATCAAGCAAAGGTGATCTGAAATGGATCAGATTAGTAATGTTGTGCTAATTCCCCATTCAGAATAAAACCCAAGATGATTATCATTTGCTTATTAAGAGCTTAAGGATTCAATACTTTTACTTAATTAACTGATTCCCATGAGAGTTTCTTATGTAAATGTTAGGAACAATTTAACATAAAAAATATATTCTTAACAGTAGCAAAATAATAGCAAATAACATCAAAATACAACACACAACAAGCACATGATAAAGGAGTTCACTCCTCTTGGGCTATCTCTCCTTGGTCCAACTTCCAATGGTTTGGGCCTCTCTATTATTCTCAAATTACAACAAAAGTGCATTTACAATGCTCAAATGCCTCTGAGAAATGTCTCAATAAATTAAAATACTCAAAAATGGCTATCTAGCCTCTTTTTGCATCCAATTTGGATAAGAACTGAAGAAGTTATGACTTCTCCCAATTCTTCCACTATTTGTTCCACAAAATGCTCTAAAACCGACCAAAACCCCATTTCCCCTCTAAAATATGCTAACAGAGCGAGAAATTCGCTGCACGACAAGCTATATCTTGTCAGCCATATCATAAATCGCAATCGACAAGTGATGTGGGCTCTTATGGAATGGAAAAACATTGTGATTACAATATTGCAGAAATATCGGGGATAATTAACTGCAACATATAAAATCCCATGTCTGGAACCCATCACTCATCACAATCGGTGAAGTTCAGTGGTCGAAGTTTTCTTTAACATGAGAACACTGCGATTGCAGTATTGCGGACCCACCAGGGTATTAAATTGTGTCATATAAATTCCCGCATTTGGGGTGTTATCACTCATTGCAATCGGCAATTGGTTGTAAGCTCTTAACACAACAAAACATTGTGATGTGATATCGTGGACCCACCAAGACATTAAACTATAACACAATAAAGTGTCATGTCCGGGAATTCATCACAATTGGAAATTTATCAGTCGTAACAAATAACAATGAGGTTTTGGGTGCGATATGTGATTATCACAAATCGCAACCCAACCTACCGGGGGACGATTATTGTCTTGCATCCTTTGTTTTTCCCCGATATATGATATGTGGGACCTAGTGGAAACCTGCTACTTGGAGCTTCCCCATTCATTGGGACCCTTTTCATGTCATCCAATCATGCCACATATACAATTCAAACTTGAACTTTGACTTGCTCTAACATATGCATACGAACTCGGATTTGAGTGTCGTTCACACCGTTGGATTCAGAATGATGAGCTCTTCAATCTGAAGTTGATTTTTACACTTTGATTTTAGAGCATAATTTTGAGCTCTTGATCACTCCTCCCCACTGGAAGCCTGTTGGACCCCAAAATATTTATATTCATTTATTGAATAAATGTGGGTATTGTTCCCTCACCTTCCCCACTTCAATCCATTTGACCTTTGATGGATTTGTACCATTGAGACCCACCATAAGATAATTAATACTTCCCCTTTTAGTTGTTCTTATCCTTTTGTCAAGTATAGTGTCTTGTTGAAGCACATCAAGGAATTCTAGAGAAAAGTATTCAATAGATGGAATTTGAACATTCTCTCCTTGATATTCAATCAAAGGAGGTTCATACAATCTCAAATTTTCAACATTAACAACGGAAAAGGTTTGCATATATGAAGGCAAATCAAGCTTGAAAGCATCATTACCAATTTTTTCTAGAATTTTAAATGGACCATAAAAAATTGGTTTCAACTTTTTAAATTCAACTTGAAGCCTTTCCTTGCTAATGTATAGCCAAACTTCATCACCTACTTGAAACTGATGATCCACACGATGCTTATCATGTCTTGCCTTATACTTGCCTTGACTCTTTTCTAGTTGTTCTTGAATTGTTTGGTGAATCAACTGAATTTTCTCAATGAATTTATTTTCTCTTTCTATGTCACTATGTCCATCTATAGCTACATCTTTCTCAAATATGAAATCCAAAGTCGATTTAGGAAAATAACCAAGACATGCCTCAAAAGCCGAAGTTAGAGTAGAAGAGTGTTTTTCTCGGTTGTAAGCATGCTAAATATAATGCAACTATTCATCCCACAACTTAGGATGTTTGCTGCAATATCATCTTAGAAAATGAATAACTATCATGTTAACCACTTCAGTTTGGCCATCTATTTGCAGATGAAAGGTTGTACTTTTCTTCAACTTGGTTTCCACCAAGTTTCATAAACTTGACCAAAAATTCCCAACAAATTGAGAATCATGATCACTTACAATAGAAGTAGGCAATCCAAAATGAACCCATACATTTTGAAAGAAAATTTGATTTTTTTTTTCAATTATAATTTTCCTTTTACAAGGCATTAATATGCACATCTTTCTGAACATATCCACAACTGTAGGAAATAATACTGAGAGGGGGGGGGG
>APFE030127180.1:277616-357944 GCA_000404065.3 Pinus taeda | reverse complement strand
AATCATCATCATCAAATGCCATTAACAGTCTATATTCATTATCTTGTTCATCTCCATCACTGTTTGATAGACCATCACTATCTTCATGAGTGTAGTAGCTTTTCTTATTTGCACCCTGTTTCTTGTTCCATCTAGCAGGTTCCTTTCCTTTTTCTTTATGAGGACATTTTGCAGCATAATGACCTACTCTTCCACAAGCAAAGCATTTAAAAGGCAACTTACCTCTGAACCTTCCAGCACCCCTTTGAAGATTTCTGACAAAGTTGATTCTTCTTCCTCTTCTTCTGGGACGTGGCTTGCTTCATAATAACCTTTGCATGATGCCTTGAAAGCAGCTTCTCTTCTATCTGATGGACCTCCCTTTCTCATTTCATAAGCAGTTAGAATTCCATGTAGCTGAGACATAGTAAGAATTCGTAGATTTTCTTCTTCTTCTATTGCAGATACTTTAGATTCAAACTTGGGGGACAATGATCTTAGAACCTTTTCAACCACAATAGCCTCTTTTATTTCTTCACCCAAATTTTTCATACAAATAACAACTTCATCTACCCGAAGAAAATAGTTAGCCACACTTTCATCATTATACATCTTGAGAGTCTCATACTGAATCCTGAGAGTTTGAAGTTTGGCACGCTTTACCTGTTCAACTCCTTCATAGCTTGTGACACTTTTTTCCCATATCTCTTTTGCAGATTTATAGTGCATTACCTTCATGAATTCCGATTGGGATATACATCCTAATAGGGTACTGACTGCTTTTGCATTTGTTTCATACTTCTTTTTCTCGTCTGCATCTGTAGGAGTAGTTGAAGGAAAACAAAAGCATAGCCTGTCTCTACGATGTTCCAAACTTCTGTACCAAGAGATTGAAGATAGGCAGTAACTCTTACCTTCCAATAATTGAAGTTTGTCCCATCAAAAACCGGTGGCCTGATAGATGATTTCCTCTCGTAGTTTCTCATGATGAAAGATCTTCCTTCAAGCGATCAAGCTTCTTTAGAAGGACCTGCTCTGATACCAACTGTAGGAAATAATACTGAGAGGGGGGGTGAATCAGTATTATCTAGTCTTTTTACAAAATCTTCTTTATTTATACTTTGGATTATTTTTGCATATCAGTACCATAAAATAATGAGCATGAATAAGAAAAACAGTCAGTCACATCAAAGAACACCAGATATAAGGTGGAAACCCAATGTGGGTGAAAACCACCTGCTGCAATATGTCTCTATCTTCTTTCAATTTAGAAACTCCTTTTACAATGGTCTTGTACTGGTGCAGTCCTTTACCATTACGCAGGCTACAACCTGCAGAGAGCTACAACTCTCTCTCGTTTTTCAGTCTCTCTCCTGGAAGGGAGCTACAACCCCCTACTTCTTTTCTTACAAGGACCACTTTCATAAATTTTCAAACTGGATCCATATACATCAAATGATCATCAAGTAGATATAAATTACAGTCAGCTGCAGTAACCAGATCAAGATAACAGAACCGAACCCAGAACACCTTATCAACAAAAAAATTCAGTCAATAGATAGTCCTGAAACAGATACGCAACTTTCCTTTCTTTGGCCTGCGTCGGTACGCACTTCACCTTCTGCTTCTCTGCGTATACCCGCAGATCTCCTTCTTCTGCACTGCGTGGCCCCGCACTGCTTCTTCTGTCGCGTTGCGTACAGTACGCACCCAAATGCACTATCGCGCCGCGTACTATCACAGTAGGCACGCACCCAAAAGAACTATCGCGCCGCGTACTGCTACAGTAAGCACACACCTGAACCACTGCTATGCTGCGTACCCCCGCCGTTCTCCTGTTTCTGCTCTGCGTACTCACACAGTCACCCTTCGTCTGCTCTGCGTACCTGCGCAGCTCGCCTTCTTCTGCTCTGCGTACCCACGCAGAGGCATTGTTAAACACCTGCGTACCTCATATTAGGGTGAATTTTCAGATCACCAGTGTACTACAGTTAGACGGATGCCCAGATCTGATCAAGCGCTCGGGAGATCACCCTTTATAGATTCGCTTTCCAATTTCACTTTCATATAGATCAAGCCTTTTGAAACAATAACCCAATAGATCAGATCTTAAGATATTCAACCCAAAAGCATACTAAGCCAAATGATCTCCTTTGCTTTATATAGGCAAGCTCTTCCTAAAATCAAGGATCATGGGGCTCAATAATAATAATAAAATAAAACAATACCACGGGCCAAAACCATGATAACCCAATACCGTCGGCTAAATACCAAGGGTAAAACATAAGGAACCCCATGTGAGCGCGCTTTACTGCCTTGAAGAGTGTGCATTGGGGTACACACCTCATGAATGGGTAATCTACGTAACTGGACACAGTCCCTGCATGGCGTACCTGCGGGTACGCACCTTCTGAACTGATCTCTTGCGTACTTCTTTATTTTCATCAAATTGAGAGCCATGCCATGGGTGTTGCCATCAAGTACAACATCTGTAACATATAACCATACCAGAAACATAATGCCAAAAACAACTACATACAAATAATCATGAATTTTCTTTGATAAAGGAAGACCTCCTACAAAATCCATAAAAACACTTTCCCATGGTTGTGAAGGCACTGGAAGTGGTGTGTACAATACTAGTTTCCTATTACTAGGCGTATTGACTACACACAATGAACAACCTTTGATAAAATGCGACAAAATTTCAAGAATACAAGGCCAATAAAAGTACCTCTGAAGATTTGCCACTATTTTACTTACACCGAAATGTCCAACAATAAGAGAAGCGTGTGCTTCCCTTGTGACATTTACTCTCTCTCCCTGTGGAACACAAAGTTTTCCAAAATGATTCAATAGATTATGATGTACATGGTAGTCTAATTCCTCAACCTGGTGGCCTTGACTCAAGTTTAAATATACCTCTTGAAAGTCAACATCTTGTGCGTATTGTTCAACATAACGTTTAGGCATAACAAAATGATTCTTGAGTAAAATGGCTACATTAATAATTGGTCTAGAAATCATATCAGCAAATCTGTTATAAATACCTTTCTTGTACCTGATTACCAAGTGGAACTGCTGTAAATTTCCCATCTAACAAAAGTGCCTTGACTATTGCAATTTGGTTTGAGATTGTAGATATTGCAGAGGCTGATGATCGATGTGAATAATGGTTTCTTTTCCCATCAAGTAATTCTTCCATTTCTTCACATTTTGTGCCAATGCATAAATCTCTTTATCATACATAGGATAATTAATAACAACACCATTAAAAATCTCAAACTAAAATGAAATGGGCTTACCATGTTGTAAAAGAACTTCACGCATGGTGTATTCACTTCCATATGTTTGTATTTCAAATGGTTGTTTCAAATATGGCAATGCTAAAACTGGGGTTGAACTGATCTTTTGTTTCAAAGCATCGAATCCTTTTTATTGTTTTCCTCCCCACTGGAAGACAAAATTCATGCTGGTCAAAGCATGTAGCGTAGTTGCTATGGAGGAGAAGTTAGCAATGAATTTCCTCCAGTACTGTGCTGCTCCCAAAAAACTCCTTACTTCCATGACTGATTTGGGTATTGTCCAATTCACAATGACCGTAACTTTAGAGGGGTCAATATTTAGCTCACCTCCTCCACCTGTGTGGCCCAAATACACTAAGGAAATTTTCCTGAATTCACATTTAGACATATTCAGAAATAACTGTTCTTTTCTCGCAATATCCAAAACTTTTCTCACAAGCTTGAAATGCTCTTCTCGTAATTTCATGAATATCAAAATATCATCTAAATATACAATTACAAACTCATCAAGAAATGATCTTAAAACATCATTCGTAACTCTCATGAATGTATATGGAGCATTACAAAGACCGAAAGGCATAACCAGCCACTCAAACAATCCTGGTTTAATTTTAAAAGCAATCTTCCAAATATCCTTTTTGACTATTCTTACTTGATGATATCCACTTCTCAAGTCTAATTTAGTGAAATATTTTGTATTTTTCAACTAATCTAGAAAATCATCTATTTTGGGTAGTGGGTATTGATTCTTTATTGTAATATTATTCAAAGCTAAATAATCTACACACATGTGCCAAGTTCCATCTTTCTTGGGTACTAATATAATTAGTGAACCACATGGTGAAGTCAAGGGACGAATTACACCTTTATATAACAATTCCTAGACTTGTTTCTTAATTTCTAAACTTTCCAGAATTGACATTCGATACATACCAATGTTTGGGAGTGGACAATCCTGTTGTAGATGAATTTCATGTTGAATTCCTCTTTTTGGGAAAATCTTTTTGGTTCTTGAAACATGTCTCCATATTGATTGACCACATCAACCAATTTAGCTTTCAGTTTCATATCACAACCTACAAAGGATTCATGCTCTGTGTCATTCTTCTGCTTGATCATAAGGAGCACGAGACCCTTGCTGGAATTGACCAGCCAGTTCATTTTCCCTATGCTTGGTAAAGATAGACTTAAGCTTTCTGCGATGGGCTCTCACAATATACTCCACTCCGTCTTTGAAAAAATGATATTTGTTCTCAAATCGGTGGAAAATGAATTTTCTATCATACAAATATGGGTTTTCCAACAAAATCCCAGAAATATCCAATGGCACAACATTTAATTCGACTTCATCAATGAACTTGGCAGTGATTGCAAACCTAAAAACGAATTTCCATGTGACCTGCAAATTGGCATCCTTGGTTATCCAACCCAACAGATACGATTTATGATGAGGCATGGTTTCCAAATTCAACTTCTTGACCAAGTTTGTAGAAATTAAATTTGTCTGAGATCCACTGTCAAACAATGTATCAATCTTGGTGTGTTTGGAAATAACCCTGATATGGAACAACTCAATTCTGTTTTCCTCATTTGAAGTGTTATTGGAGTTATTGGTTGCATCGGTGCTTGCCACGACTTCCTCTTTACTTGCTTTGGTAATGGTTTTTCCCTTAGTGACTGTGGCTGCAATCTTTGCTTCATCACTTGAGTCGGAACCCAAGTCTTTTTGTGTAGCAACGTTTGTCCTTTGTTTTCCTTTATTGTTAAATTTCTTTGGTATTAATCCTGGATGAAGATTTTATCAATGCGCTTCATCATGACCATCTTTGGAACAATTATTGCACATGGGTTTCTCCCCTTCTTTCTTAATAGAAGCATTTTTCTTATGCTTTCCTTTAAATTTATTCCCTTTTTCACCACTCTGAAATGGCTTCTTCTTACCTTCTTCTTGTACATTTTTCCCTCTTGCTTCGAGGTGTGTATCTTGTACACAAACCTCATTAAGATTCGTGGGACTAAACATAAGAATGGTATGTCAAAGATAGCTATGCAACCCTCCTATGTATTTCCACAAAGTATCTTGTGACTGTAAGTCTACTCTTAGCATAAGAGCTCTTTTCCTAAACTCTTGAGTATACTCTTTCACATTTTGACCTTTTAACTATCTGAAATTTTTCCAATTCATGATAAATTTTTGCATATGAACTAAAGGATAGAACTGTCTTTTTATAGCATCAGTGAAATCATTCCAAGAAATAGAGTTCTTACCATGTCTTTTGATATCGTCTTGAGTCCTTGAATCCCACCATAAAAGTGTTGCACCCTCCATTCTCAATGAAGCCAACTGAATTTTGATGTCATCCTCTTTAAGGTTATGAATTCTACAATGCACCTTCTATTGATGAATCCAATTATCCAGCTTCTCTGCATTCACTTCACCATTGTAAATAGGTAACTCGAATTTAACATCAATATTTAGAAAAGGTGATTTACCAGTTCCTTTTCAAATAATGATGATGAGTATGAGTAGAGGTGGTATTAATGGAAGAGGCTGAAGATGCTTTCAAAGAAGAAGATGAAGAAGATGGTGGAAATGGTGGAGGTTTGTCTCCATTCCCATTACCTCCTTTTCCATTACCTCTTCCTGAAGCGCCTTCTCCATTGGGAGGCTTGGAACTTTCTCCTTGCATCCTACCATTCCTCTCTTCATAAAGGACCTTAACCATCTCGTTCATATCAAAGAAAGCCTTTCTAAAGGTCTTCTCATTTTCTATCATGTTAGGTTCTCCTTCATGATACATGATCTCAGGAGACTCAACTGCAACTTCTACAAATCTAGGATGTACTGGTGTAGAAGACAATGGCAACCTTGCTCTTCTTCCACTTGACCCAACTTTAGGGATTTCAACCAACTTTCATTCATATCTTTTGAGTTTCAACCTTGTAAGCATGACATAAACTGCAAACAATTAAATCCTTCTTTCACAAAGAAAATATAGTAAGTAAAAACGAGTGCTCTAATACCAACTTGATTTGAAATGGAGCAGATTAGTAATGTTGTGTCAATTCCCCATTCAAAAAAAGACCCTAGATGCTTATCATTTTCTTATTAAGAGCTTGAGGATTCAATACTTCTTAATTAATTGAATCCCATGAGAGTTTCTGATGTAAATGTTATGAATAATTTAACATAAAAATATATGTTGAACAACAGCAAATAACATCAAAATACAACACACAACAAGCACGTGATAAAGGATTTCACCCCTCTTGGGCTACGATTCCTTGGTCGGGCTTCCAATGGCTTGGGCCTCTCTATTATGCTCAAACTACAACAAAAGTGTGTTTACAATGCTCAAATTCCTCTGAAACATGTCTCAATGAGTTCAGAATACTTAAAAACGGATATCTAGCCTCTTTTTGCATCCAATTTGGAGAAGATTTGAACAAGTTATGACTTCTCCCAGTTCTTCCACTATTCGTTCCACAAAATTCTCTAAAACCGACCAAAACCCCATTTCCCCTCCAAAATCTACTAACGGAGCGAGAAATTCGCTGCACGGTAGGCTATATATTGTCGGCCATATCGCAAATCATAAATCACAATCGGCAAGTGTTGTGGGCTCTTATGGAATGAAAAAACATTATGATTTTGATATTGAAGACCCGTCAGGGATAATTAACTGCAACATATAAAATCTTGCACCCGAAACCTATCGCTCATCACAATCGGCGAAGCTCAGTGGTCAAAGGTTTTGCTAACATAAGAACACTGCGATTGCAGTATTGCAGACCCGTCGGGGTATTAAACTGTGTCATATAAAATTCCTGCATCTGGGGTCTTATCGCTTAGAGCATTCGGAAATTGATTATGGGCTCTTAACATAGCAAAACATTGTGATGTGATATCACAAAACCCTTGGGACATTAAAATGTAACACAATAAAGTATCGCATTTGGACAGTCATCGCAATCAGAACTTTATGAGTGGTAACAAATAACAACGGGTTTTTGGGTGCAATATGTGATTATCACAAATCACAACCCAACCTGTCAGGGGCCGATTCTTGTCCTACATCCTTTGGTTTTCCCCGATATGCGATATACGGGATCCAGTGGCAACATGCCACTTGGTGCTTCCCCATTCGCTAGGACCCTTTCCATGTCATCTAATCGTGCCACATAGATAAGTCAAACTTGAACTTTGACTTGCTCTAACTTCTGCATACGAACTTGAATTTGAGTGTCATTCACACCGTTAGACTCATAATGACAAGCTCTTCAATCTGGAGATGAGTTTGAAAAGATTCTGACGCTTTTAATTTTTAGCATAATTTTGAGCACTTGATCAAAAGGGAATCATCATTTCCCTTTGACTTCGTTGTTTCGCACGTGCTTGACACTAGCTCCTTATCGAACGATTGAGTATTGTACACTTGATGGTTCAGTGATCTAGAAGATTGTCCTAGTGATTCCCAGGTGTGTGTGAGATGTTCCAGACCTCATGAGGGGGTGGCCCTTCAAGTACCCCCGCACATGCCCGAATGTTCGTCAATGTTGATCTAGCCTTAGATGGATTTATGCAGATGTGATGGGTTCTGTTTCTGCCACTTGCAGTGCCCACATCATGCATGTCTCCTTCAGATGATCCATTCAAATCTTCAAAGCCCTTTCTTGTTCAGAAGGGCTTCTTTAGTTGTGATCCCCCCTCACCATGTCATCTTGAGGGGAATTATGTCTCATGTACTCAAATGTTATTGTATTTAGTCTTGGCCTATGTCTTTCCAGGTGCATTATGTATATGGGATCCATTATATTATTTTATGGCCCATTGATGCCAGCATATCATGTATCATGTACTTTGTAGCTCAGTCCCACATTGTAGGGCTCACCATTATTATTTGTACGCAGTCATCTTGGTAGTTATGGGTATGCCTCCCCTGCCTCATTTGAGATCATGTACTCCAACATAAAAGGAGATTTCTATCAGCTTAGTAGGTCTCACCCCTCCTTTTTTGTTTGTACTTGTATTGCTTCAAATCTCTCTCTCTCTCTCTCTCTCTCTCTCTCTCCCCTTTGGTGTCTCGTAGAAGTGTAACCTACAACATATTTCAGTCATATGATTTTCTCCTAACACTCATACATTGGGGGGGAATATGTTATCAACAAAAAATGATCACCTAGCCATTTCTAACTAGGTGGATCGAAATACACAATGTAGGATTAATTTTACCATAGTAAAATCACTTTCACCATAGGAAATAATTTAGTAAACCATTTTCATTAAATTATTTCCTAATTAAAATATAAAAAAACCATGAGAATAATTGAATAAATCATTATTTGCTTAATTTTCTCTAGAAATAATTATTAAAACATTGTTTAAATAATTACTCCTTGCCATATTTGACTAAATCCCTGAAGAATAATTAAATAAATCTCTATTTACTTATTATTCCTTATTTCTATCATTGGAGTAATTGTTAAATAATTATCTAATCATTATTTCAATTTCACACCATTCTTAATCCTCGCGAAATAATTGATAAATCATTTTATTTGTTAATTATTTATAAATAAAGATATTTGACCATTTTGAATATTTTTTCCCTCTCCAAAAAATATAATAAAGTATTCCTAATGGTTAGATCTTGATTTGGTCAATATTATTTTATTATTCTCCATTTTCGAGATTAACTCAATACTTTGTTATAAATAGGATGGTTTTTCATTCATTCTTCACCGTGATCATTACCATTGTCACCATTATTGTCTTTTTTCTTCTGAGCTCCCATTTGAGTTCTCCACATTGTTTTGGGTTTTTCACATATTAGAAGAGAAGATCAATTACTGAAGCATCAAGGACATCAAATGACCCATCCCATTGAGGGGGATTTGCAAACCATTTTGTAGATCTTCTTCACCAAGTGTCATTAATAAAATAATTTATTCATCTTAAAGTCTTTCCATTTGGGTTATTGCATTGGATATCTATATTTTTGTTTGTTGTTTTGGATAGTATATGTTATTTTTGTTGCGGGCTTTTCCACTTTTTATTGCAGATCTAAATCATAAGCAGTCACAAATTGTTGTTAGGGTCACTTGTCAGCTAGTGGCTTAAGTGAAGTGTTTTTGGTACACCTTCCAAGAAATTTCACACTAACAATTGGGTAAATTTTCATAGGTCAATCCTCCATTGTAGGCTTTTATGATTTTTATATAAGTCAAAGTGAAATTTATTTTGTCAAAAGGTTCCTCCATCAAGTCACCTTGCAAGGTCGACCTCCAAAAAAATACTCTATAGGTCGACTTCTCAAACAAACATAGGTTAGCTTATTTTACAGTGGGACACAACTATACATAGGAGGTAAACTTTGCTCAACAAAACATAGATACAAGTTTGGAAATTTTAGAGCAAATTTCAGTAAATCTCAGTGAAGGAATTCAATGAAGTTACAGTCAAGGATAATTGGTTGGAGCAGTTGAAGTTCCATTACAAGATCAAAGTTTAATATGGGCTATCACCACCATAGGACCAAAAACTAAAGCTATCACCATAGGACTTAAACACATTACGTAACTGTGTTATCATTTGATTTCTACCAACTGAAGTATATCTATGATATAAGATTATTGGAGGATTGAGTTATGATGCCTCTACAAGTGTGACACAAACAAAGGGTGATACACACATAATATAGAATGCTACAGGACTGAGTTATGATACTACTACAAAACTGAAGTGTGACAAAAATAAAGTATGACAAAAGCACAATGAATTCCATAGGAACGAAACCAAAGTAAGCTAACTTGGGATTGAAACAAGGTAAGGATGCCACAGAACTGAAGTTTGATAATGTCGCCATTGAAGTACAGGAAGATTGTGTTTGCAAAGTATTGAAGAAAGAAACATTGAATGCAAGATAATCTAACAATTTTGACTTGATGGATGTAAGAAATCTTTGGTATATGATATGAGAGTATTGGTCATCTCAATTTTGTTTTGAATATACTGAAGGAAGAATTACTTGACTAGGTTTTCCCCTATGTATGGGTTTCTCCCTGGATGCATGCCTACATCTCATGCCCTCCTCTATTTTTTTATTTTCATTAGCCTTGATGTTAATAACAAGATAAATCAAAAGAATAAAACTAATAATGAAACATCATAAGATAAATCAATTAACTTGCCACCCTATTGGATTTCTCAAAACTTGGGAAAATCTCTCTTGTAGTTCCCATATTCTTGACAGCCATAGAATTGAACCTTCACCATGTTCTTATTCCTTTTCTGAGGACCAAATTTTCAAAATTTTTCTTTTCTCTTCGCTATGGAAGCAAGTGATTGATTTTTCTTGTTTGATCCTACACCACTTTTTGACCGTAGCCTATTTTTTTCAATTTTTCATTGTGACCATAGTTCATTGAACATGGTATCTTCTTTCTTTCCATATATTCACGTTGTAAATTTTCCCCATTCCTCTGGAAGTGCATTGAGTACTATATTTGTCATTTCCTTATCAGACATTATTTCTCCCAAGTCTTGTAGTTGGTCTCTAATTTCTGACACCCTCACAAAGTATAAGGTTATTCCTTCTTCTTTTGATATCTTCGTATTATAGATTTCTTTTCTTAATGATATCACTTCTCCTGTAGTTCTTATGGAGAATAATTCTACAAGTTTGTCATATAATTTTTTTTATGTTTCTAATTTTGATACATAGGGAATGAGGGGATATTTGATGGATTCTATGAGAATTATTTGGGCCCGTACATCCCCTTTCAAGTAATTTGCAAGAGCTTGAGCTTCTTCCTTTGGAGTTTAGTGATTGAGCCCTTAACGTGATCCACAGCTTCATTTTCTATGAGGATCAAATATGTCCTCTTCTTCCATGCAAGAAATTTTGATGCCTCGACCAGCTTGTTTCTTTCTTTTCAAAAAGACATTTTGATAGATTCAAATGTGGACATAAAGATACTTACTTCAAAATATACTCCTAGATGACAATATCTTCAATCTGTTTCTTTCTTAATTTTGATGATGATATTAATAGTGGAAGATGACTTCTTGATGCAGACGTCTTCCTTCAAAAGGTGATTCTTCAAAGAGGGGGAGATCAACTTGGTTTCTTGATGATGATGACAACACATTTTATTGCTTCCCTTGTATGTGTAAACTTCAAGATGATTCAAATTCCTTTTAGTGAAGGTAGGGTTTTTAAGGTCTTCCCTTTCTTGAGTGAGGTTCCCAAGAATGCTTTAGGTGTAGAACCCTTCTTTGAACGAACTAGGGTTTGTAGGTATTCTTCTAGTTACTTTCGTCAAGATGATGATGTGATCCTTGTCCTTGTAGTGACTTTGATATGAGAGGTATATTTAGATGTTTGATTCTCTTGATGATCTTCTAGTGATTTGTTACTTTAGTGTCCTTCTTCAAGATACCCAATATTGTCAAATATAACAAGGCCTTGACTGAAAATCTCTATCTCTCCACTAGATCAGAGAACAATGCTAGGAGGCATAAATTTGGACACCACAATTGCCTCTCTATAGGCACATACCCCATCTGGATGTTCACCAAATATGTCCTCACAAGACTATTCTTATCTTCGATACCCTATCATCAAATAATATTGGTCCTTAGGACTACTCTTATCTTGGATATCTTATCCCCAAAGAGTATTAGTCCTCGAGACTACTCCTATATTGGATACCATTTTGTTGATGTTCCTAGAATCTGCCAACAATCAAGGGGTTTCCCCGATATGGAGTCCCAATTATACCTCACATTGTTTGGAGTAGTTGCCCCATCCAAGAAATAGGTTCAATTACCATCTTCTTAATGATTTTCCTTGGCTGCAATCAACAGCACAAGAGAAACACATATAGTTTCAAGATAAACAAGTGAGTTATCCTTGTGATGTATTCAATTGCAAAATGTATAATGATTATTTCATGGAAGGGAAAAGAAAGTGAGTCTTCAAGAGAAAATAAATAATACCATCCTAATAAAGAGGCACACACATATCTAAAAGAATCATTAGTTATCTTGTGAAGTTGTTTACAAAGAAATAATGATCATGAAAACAAGAGACACACAGTTCAAAGTTGTATACTAGAGCCAACAAAATAGTTCATTTTCATTAGTATGTAGGAACATAAACATACACCAGATACAATGAAAGAAAAATATTATGATCATTCACAACATACACATGAAAGTGTGCCAACTTCAAGAGCTTTGAATTATAAAGTGGAAGTCCCAAGATACACCATTACAATGATACGACACTAGTTCCAATAGTGTAACGTTAAGAAACTACTTTCTTCTCAAAATACTATTCTTCTCTACTATGCCCAGCTTGAGAAGCCAACTTGAAAATTCCTTTTCTTGAGCTATGAGGATGTATATATAACAAATGAGGTGAATCTCCACCTCCCTTGTGATTCTTGAACTTCCCTCGTGCCTCATGATGTCCCATGTGACTTTTCGAATTCCTATGAGATATTTGAGCTTCTACATGTCTCTTCACATTCTATGTGTGACCCTTGGGCTTCCACACATTTTACATTTTCATTTTCAAAAAATACAATATTGCATTTCCACAAATTTTTGGCTAGATACAATGACACATATGACTCTTATGGTGACACTTTGAGAAGCCATGACTTGGAAATGGTGACATGGAACTTCATTATGGTGTATCAATGCCAATATTTTCTCCTTACTACTGTCTTCACATCTTCATGATAGGTCTTGCATGTACTTCATCCTCCAAGAGGTTGGGATGATCTAGAGTCTTCCATGTGTTCTTGATATTCATTCTTCTATTGATACAATATCCCTTTATCTCTTTGCTTGATGATCTCTTTGTGTTTTCAACTTCACAAGTATCTTCTTGCATCATCTCCTTGGTATCCTCCTTGAGCATCATGTTGTCATCTCAAGATAATACACCTACAAATGGGATTCACTCATGACAATATGACATCAATCCCAAAATCTCCTAGTCTATTTTGTTTCTCATGAAAAATACTGATTGATCTGGGGCAATGTGCAATATTAAGGAGGAGGCCTAAGGATTGCATAGTGCATAGGCGTAGGAGATAGCGAATGAGGGTCTAGATTCGGTGACTACATAGTCTATAGTGGCTGAGAGAGAGGGAGGCATGATTGCATGGTTAGGGAAGTTAGGGATGTAACGAAGACATGGTTGCTCACTGTGATTGCACATTGCATATTTCTAGAAGGACATATTCAATGCACTATGTAGTTGATCACTATAGAGGTTGATACATGACCTGATTGGTGAGTGAAAGTGCACAATGCATAATGGAGGCCAAACTGGGTAAGGACTGCATAATCGGTAAGTTAAACTGACAATGAATAAGCACTAGGATTGTGCAATATGCAGTTGATGGAGGTGGCTCTCTGTGATTGCACAATTTGAAGTTCCAAGAGGTATAGGAGGCTTGAATGAGGCTTGTGACTTCATCGTGCACAATTCAAGGAGGAAGAAAGATAGGTGCTTGGTCAAGAAAGTTGTGAAGACAAGATAACTCCAGAATTGACTAAGTGTGGGATCAGTAAGGCAGAAAAATGAGACCAGAGCATGTAACAAGACTTGAACATGATCACACACTCATAAATTACCAACCACATGACAATGAAAAAATCAACATGCACCCATTAAAACGACAACAAAATGACACTTAGCTCCAAGTACGACACTTAAGATACACCTTTCAACACAAATGTTGACTGCAACAAGAAAGTGCACAATACCTTGAGAATGAGTCCAATGCATGTCCCCATGATAGATAGGATCCATTAATACAAGATAAAGCACCAGAAATACCTCTTAAAAGTATTCCATGATTTCCCTTCACAAAGACCAACACTTCCCTTAACAAAAGATGACGCTTGGAATTTCTTCAAAATTTGACTTAGAAACTTAGAAAGCAAGGATGGGACAAATATAATAATTAGAAATGATAGTTCACATGATGAAAGGGAGGCCCAAAATTTTAAATATAGGCCAAAATTTGGAGGATGTTGTAGCAGCAACAACACTTGGCGATTCACTGGAAGAGCTCCAAATTCATTGTTTGGGTCTAGCTTTATGCATAAGGTATAGCCTTTCAGGAAGTATTGATTCATTGTGTAGATTACCTCATCTTCCCCATTCATCCTGATTATGGATGCAGTCTCTCCCATTCCCTTTCTCAACTAAACGCATTTACAAAGCTTACCATATCACAATTGTTTTGATCAGGGAGAAGGGTAATTGTAGTCGTGAGCTTGAAATGATCTAAATTTTAGTTCCATCTCTGGTGTTGCTTCACTACTAGCAAGACTATTCAATACTCTGGAAAAGTCACTACACGAAAATAAACATTTCTTCGCTACCTACAATCATGTTCAATACCCCGATGAAGTTTCTTTCTTCACCTCCCTTCGCAGGAATCCTTTCTCTTCTTCCACCCCTTATTTTATTTTCAATATTCCCACTAGATTTTTATCAGTTTTTATATGACAAGAGTGGAAGAGGGATCCTGAATTACTAAGAGAAAGAGATGTTATATTCCTTCATATATTGTTATATACTTTTGAAATTAATATGCTCACCATTAGTTTTCCCATTTCCATTCTCTACTTGATTGGATTGTCATGAAAAACACCATTAAGTTACAACACCAAGTCAAGGAATGAAGATCCTAAAATAGATACGAGCATCATGATTCTGCTCGAAGATTTTTGTTCAAATGGATCTTATTTTCCATTAAGACATCATTGACCTTAAAGATATCAGAACCAAGCAAAGAAGAGGGACCGAAAGTTAAGCAAGTTTTGTTGTATGTCACAAAGCCCTTTAAAACTTCTGCCAAATCAGTTAGGACTAGACAAAACACTTTCTCACAAGATATTATTCATAAGACTAACAAATGAAAGGACAACGAAAAGGAAAAAACATGACATAATGAGACAAAGGCAACAAAAATAGGCAAGGAAAGAAATATGTACATAGGTAGAAACACAACTGTAGGCTACTATTGAAAGTAATTCTTGAGATCTTGACCATTGATACGAAGAGAGTCCATATTCCCATCTAAGGATTAGAGATGATAAGTATGGTGGTCAAGCTTATCATGCAAAACAAAGGGTCCAATCCATAGGGATTTATATTTGGAGTTTTTACCTTTCTCTTTATGGGATTTATCCCATTTCAATAATAGGTCTCCCACACTGAACTCCTTGTTCCCCGCAAATTTCTTATAAAAATAGAGATTGATATGATTCTAATGCATAGAAAACTTTAATTTTATCTTTCTCCTTTCTTCCTCTGACTTAAGAAATGTTTTTATCCTACTCTAAAAAATAAGACATGGTTTACCTCAAGATTATTGAGAAAGTTGAAGGGTCGGGAGATATATGTTTAGAGGAAGGATAACCTCTTTTCCATATGGCTGGGAGGGGTGTTCCGTCGATGCCCTACCATATCTAGTTGGATTCAGGTGCTTTTGTTTCCTTATTTAGCGAGCTTACACCATACAATAGTCAATCGGGCCACGAGGAAGTAAGGGGAGGTATTTAGAGAGGGTTTTGGTGTGGCAAGGTCAACCCAAAAAGCATTCACCAATGCATTATGATAGTTCCTTTGCTTAGAGTAAACAATTTTCTTGATGATCTGAATTAAATTATTATTAGTAGACTCAGCTAAACTATTTCCTGGGGGTATTAATTAAATGATTACTTTAAAATAATATCATTCTCTAATGCAAAATCATAAAGTTTTAGCAATGAAAAGTAAGCTACATTATAAAAAACGGTGATGTGGGAATGTTGATGGATGACTTCTTTCTTGTTCACTTGTTTCAATGGAACAGCCTTAGCCCACCGAGTAAAGCAATTTATAGTAGTTAATATATAACAATGTTGCTTTGATGAATGTGGAAAATTTTCAGCAATGATATCCAATCCCCATTTTTAAAAGGCTCTTCAACAATAATGGTTGCAATGGGGAAATTGACTTCTTTTCTTAACCAACAAATCTTTGACATATGGAAAACTTCTGGGCATAGGCGTGTGCATCCTTAAATAGTGTGGGCCAATAATAAATACCCTGCATGAAT
Source organism: Pinus taeda (assembly GCA_000404065.3). NCBI lineage: Eukaryota > Viridiplantae > Streptophyta > Pinopsida > Pinales > Pinaceae > Pinus > Pinus taeda. The sequence goes on along the minus strand of APFE030127180.1, from coordinate 341,526 downwards.
TTATTAGTAGTACTGACATCTACGTAGTGCCCACCAGTTGGCCCATCATGAAGGTCTTTCAATACCCTTTCTAAATCTTGTGCTTCAAAGCATCTAAGCAGGACACCATTGTGATGCTTTCGAAAAACAAAACCATGTACAAGTTGATAAGATAAAGCTTTAAGTTGAATAACCCTCTTCTATTTCACTAATAAGTGTGATGGAAATATGTCATGCTCTAAATACTAACGCACATCAATGTACCAAGACGTGTCTGTGTTTGTAGGGGTAGTTGCTCGATATTATACATTTTTATTTCTTGTTCCCATCTAAAAGAATCCTCTTCTAGGAATTGGCTTCTTTTGCTGCAAGATGACAGAGGCCATGGAATTTTATTGTATGAACTATCTTGAATTCCATTTCATATTCTTGAAGTCTTGTCATCCATTTTTCCCTCCCCTCACCCAACTCTTTTTGCACAAAAAGTGATCTAACCAATGGGTGAGGCACAAAGATGATAACATGATTTTTCAAGAGGTAAGACCTAAAGTGATTCACCTCCTTGTATAATACATTGGATTTCTTATCAACGGTGGGATAGTTTAATTTAGATCCCCGCAGGCCAACACTCATAAATGATATGGGCCATTAATTTCCTTGATTATCCTTCCGAGTGAGATTGGATGCAAGAGATGTGTTAGAAGAAAAACTATATAACAATAAATATTTTTTAAAATATGGAATATATAACATTGGGGTGTTAGTAATTGCTTTCTTAATCCAAGCAAAGGCATATTTTTCCCTTTCTTCCCACTTGTAAATTGCATCCTTCTTTATCATCTCTTCTAATGGCTTAATAATCTGTGCATAATCTGAGATGAACTTTCGAAGAAAGTTAATTTTCCCCAAAAAGGATTGCATAGATTTTTTGTTCACAGGAAAGGTAATCTAAGCAATAGTATTGACCCACTCTAGGTCCACTTTAATTTCTCTTTTCACTATAATGTGTCCCAAGAGGTTTCCCTCAGACACTCCAAAGATGCTCTTCTTTGGATTTAAAAATATGCCATATTTTCAACACTTCTCAAAGATTTTCCTTAGATGACAAAAGTGATCAGATATTTTATTTAGCAATATAGTAACATCATCCAAGTACACAACCACACTTTTTTCCAATAAAACCACAAAACATGATTTCCATATCCCACTAAAGGGTAGAACCAATATTTACAAGTCCAAATGGCATATGTCGAAATGCGAATGTATCCCATTTAGTCGTGAAAGTAGTTTTAAACATGTCAGGTTTTGCTACTAGAACTTGGTTGTATATAAAAACTTTCTAATAGAGAGAACATCTCTGACCTCTGTCTAGAGTATTTGCTCCATAGATGGCACATTATAATGATCTTTATCTAAATCTTGACTCAGGTTGCAGAAATCAACACATAAGTGTATCTCTCCAAACTTCTTTCTAATAGGAACCAAGTTAGAGACCTAGGTCAAATGATGAAATTTGAATATGATTCTAGCATCCAACAATTTTATCAGTTATTTCTAAATAAGGGGTTAAGGCATAGGATGAAAGTTTCTTAAATTTTGTTGAAATGGATTTACTGCTTCCTTAATGGGTATCACATGTTGGATAATTCAAGTATCATAAGTTTTGAAATCATCGTATGTCCACAAGAACACATCTCAATATTATTTTAAAATATGGATAAATGCTTGTTAATCGTGGGGTGAACAACATGTAACGAGATTCACATATTTTGGATCTTCTTTGGTAACCTAATTATTAACTTGTTCATGCAATAGTGTTAGATTGTGGGTCTTAGCATTGGTTTTCCCCTTAAAGAGGTTCGACAAGACATACAAATTTTCTAAAGATGCCACACCCTTGGGAAAGGGGTTCCCTTTTTGTGCCTAAGATAATTCTTGTAAAGAATTTTCATGCTCATCTTCATCTATCTCTACATCTTTAAACACATCAACATTGGCCATAAAATCTAGTATCTACTAGTCATAATTGAAAACATGAAAATTAGTGACATTGTTAGGTACCAATGGATTATAAATAATCTCAATGGAAAAACCATCTCTAAGTGGTGATAATCTAGCAGCAGCATTAGCTAATGTGTCTACAGTTGCATTGTGAATTCTAGGAACATAATTGATATCAAAAGCTAGAAAAAAAGAAATAAGACACCATACCTCTTGCTGGTAGTTTCTAAGATTAGGTGACACACAATGAATAGTTTTTCATACCTGACATGTGACAATCTCTAAGTGACCGATTACCTTTAACACCACCTTAAGGTCTATGGCTTTCGTCGATCCCAAAATAAGTGCTTTGTATTCAACAATGTTATTCATGCACTTGAATTCCAATCGACACGATATCAAATACTCTTTCTTTCACTGGTTGATAAAAATATAACAAGCTTCAGAACCCTCCTGTTTTTTTGAAACATCAAATATAAAGTTCAAATGCTTGCAGTAATAGATTTAGTTCCTACACTAGTACTATTTACATCAATGTTACAAAAATTGTTAGCACCAATAGGATTGCAAGGAAGGAGTTCCAACTGTGTATCTCGTTGTACAAGGGATGGTTGTGCAAGATAGGATCCATGATAAACTTCTAAAAAACAATTTCCAAAAATTACTTGCGCATAACAAATAGCTCATTAGGAGCTTCAAGCGTCATGATGATATGCTTCATTAAAGGTTCACTCCCTACTCAAATCTGATTATTCTTTCCCTTATAAGGAAGCCACAAATGTGATCAATATGTAGCAAAGTATCCTTGCAACTTGCTAGACCAGACTCTGACTAAAAGCAAGCCATATGCTTCTAGGATGTCCACAATGACAATATCAATACATCGGTGAACTCTATGGTCTAATGATAAAAAAATTATAACATTATTAAGCTCACCAATTTCCTGTAATAAATATCTATTTAATTATGTGATTCTGGCATCAATATTTTCCCATTTAGTATTGATTTTACTTGCAACAAATAAAGGCATGAAATTTGTAGATGCACCAGAATCAACTAGGAAATTATGGACATTATAATTAAAAATATTGAAAAGTAAAAGAAGGCGGGGCAAGTATCTAGAATTTTCAATAGCTACATTAACAACTGATTCGAGAATAGTAGGAGACTTACTAGATAATGAGGCTTGAGAAGAAGAAATCATTATTCCTTATGAGGCTGAAATGCAAATGCTTGAATGATCAACTCACATTGAAGGGTTTGCTAAAGTGGTAGGTGGTGTGACCTTGTTTGATACCTCAGGGGTGACAAACTTGTTCTTATTATTTCTGGAAGCATTATTTTGAGGTTGTGTACTTCCAGACTTATTCTGAGTGCCTTAAGAAGGATTACTAGGAGGTAAGATCTTTATTAACAGTTACTTTCTCACATGTTGCTCAGGAACTAGTCCTTTGCTCCTCAAATTATATTGCTTAGAAGATTGTTGACGAGGAGCATCACCCATCAGGAGATCACCAACACTTTGTCAATCATTATTCAAGATAAGATAAAATGTGAAAACTGAATCACCTGCATTTGGGTTTTCCTCTTTCAAGGCCGGTTCAGTAGTCTCTTGGGTTTGCTCTAGATGCTCTTCTGCTGACAATTAGCAACCAAAACATTCATGTTGTGTTTCCACTGAGGGAATTGTTTCTCTGAATGTGCTTCTTTATGAAAAGTACAAGTGTTATCCATGCCCAAGTTATCAACATTGAATACAACATTAGAGTTTTGCGCAAAGTTAGCTGGTTGATTGATGTTCTTCTTAAAAACCAACTCAAAAGACTTGTTATTGGCAGAAGCCTCACTCGCATTCCTTTTGAGTTCATATACTTCATTGTTTAATAACTTCAAGGATTTAGTCAAGTTGTCCATGTCGAAAGGATCTTTCTCTTTAGTTTTAACATAAGAGAATTAGGACTTTTTACGAGTGTCTTTGGAGTCCTTTCAATCTTCTTGATCAACAATGATCCAAATAGACCTTAAGTCCTTTTCAATGGCAATTTCTTCTGCAAAATTAAGAGCCAAAGTATCATTCGCACAAGCTTGACAAAAATGGAAATGTTAGTGGGAAAGGCAACAATATAATAATATTTAGTAATGGAATCATGAGGTTGCACATCAGTGGGGAATTTTTTCAAAATACATGTAAATATTTTATTGAAATCCTTAAACTTTTCTTTATCTCCCATCTTAATGTTTACAAGTTCTTTAAGTAACATGGTTGGAGTTTTATTATCCACAAACTTATCTAAGAATAATTGTTTAAACTCCCTCCAAATATGGATTGAATTTGGTGGCATTAGGGGAATTTTGAGGTCTAAAATGGGTTTCCTAAGAAAAATGTACAACCAAAATAAACTTTCTAAGAACCAGTAGGCTTCAAGATGATTATGTCAGTCATGGGCAATGATTCACCATTTTTTGAGTAAAAAAGTAAAAAAATTAAAAAAAATAATAAAACTACTTTTTCAACTCGTATTTTCAAGTTAACTCCCTAAGTTTTTACTCAAATTTCAAGCGAGAGTACTCATTGGATGAAAAATTTAATTCCTCATCCAAGGAGTACCCATGTTGCATACTTTCGATGGACCTTGCTACACAAAAAATCAGAAATACATGAAAAAACATTATTGTAATCATGGTTTTCATGTATTTCTCATTTTTCGTGTAGCAGGCTCCATCAAAAGTATGCAACATGGGTACTCCTTGGATGAGGAATCAAATTATGCATCCAACGAGTGTTTCCACTCGAAATGTGAGTAAACCCATAGGGAGATAAGTTGAAAATATGAGTTGAAAAGATAATTTTCTTCTTTTTCCCCTCTAAAATTTGATGATGTAATCTAATATTATTTTATTGTTTCCACTATTATTTTCTAATTTCCTTAGGAGGCACATTTTAGACCTCAAAAATCTCCTAATGAAGGCCATGATACCAAACTGATGCTCTACCTTCTAGAGTGTACAGAAATAATATACAAGAAACATCATCAAAACATACCTCTAACATCCATAGATAAAAGTAGAAATCATCAATATTATCTTTAGAATTTATTTTCTTATCAGGATAATACTTCGTAAGAAAATTTTCCAGGTGCTTTGGAAAACAATAAAGATTTCCTAGAAGAGAAAGTGGCCCTTTGGCCATCCAATCCAATTGGTCATCGGCCAAGTTTCCATTCTCCTTCTCTTCAACCTATGATTTTGAAGACACTTCTCCTTCACCATTCAAATTCTCATTGTTATCCCATTGTTCATATTCTCTTGATTTTTCTTTGCCAAAAAAATGAAAATCCTTCCCATCTCCTTCCATATTTTCCCCAATAGGTGGTGGAAGATCCCCTTGTTGATAAGTTCATTTAAAAGAGTCAGCTAAATATTCAAGAGTTGCGTTAACTAATTCTTCCACTAAAGAAACCAACGCACCACGACAAGTTGTTCTTTATTAGTTTTCTTATGAGGAGGAACCAATGTGACAGGAAGTGATCCAAGAGCTCTAGCAAATTGACGAGTAATTGGCCGAAGTGTTCAAAATTGCTCATAAGTGAATTCATAAGCATAATCTAGAACTTGGTGAGATGACTCTTCCTTCTCAAATATATGAGTTGGAGTTGGGCTTGGACAATTGCTACCTTGCGTAAAAGGTTCTTTATGTGAATGTGGTGAATTATCAACCATAAAAAAGTCACCCTCCTTCTAGCACCATATTTTTTAATGGTCCAACAATCATGATGTCTCTCCAATATGGAGTCCTAATTAGACCTCACACCATTTGAATTAGGAGTCCCATCTAGGAAATAGGCTCAGTTACCATATTCTTAATGATTTTCCTTGGCTGCAATAAACAACACAAGAGAAAGGAATATACTTTTGAGATAAATAAGTGAGTTATCCTTGTGATGTATTCATTTGCAAAGTGTATAATGGTTCTTTCATGGAAGGGAAAAGAAAGTGAGTCTTTAAGAAAAAACTAATAGTACCATCATAATAAAGACACACACACATATATGAAAGAATCATTAGTTATTTTGTGAAAATTTTCACAAAGAAATAATGATCATGAAAACAAGAGAAACATAGTTCAAAGAAGCATACTAAAGCCAATGAAATAGTTCATTTTCATTAGTATGTAGGAACATAAACATATACCACAAACAATGAAAGACAATCTTACAATAATTTGTGACATATGCATGAAAGCATTCTGACTCCAAGAGCTTTGAATTATAAATTGAAAGTCCCAAGATACACCATTACAATGGTACAAAACTAGTTCCAATAGTGGAACGTTAGGACACTACTTTCTTCTAAAAATACTAATCTTATCTCCTATGCCTAGCTTGACAAGCCAAGGTGAAAATTCATTTTCTTGAGCTACGAGGGTGTATATATAAAAAATGAGGTGACTCCACCTCCTGCATGACTCTTGAACTCCCATGTGACTTTTTGAATTCCTATGATACCTTTGAGCTTCTACATGACTCTTCAAATTCTATGAGTGACCCTTGGGAAAACACACATTTTACATTTTATTTTTTCAAAAAATACAATATTACATTTCCACAATTTTTTTGCAAATACAATGACACATATGACTCTTATGGTGGCACTTTGAGAAGCCATGACTTGGAGATGGTGACATGGAACTTCATTGTGGTGTCTCAATGCCAAGCTTTTCTCCCTACTTCTATCTTAACATCTTCATGATTGGTCTTGTATGTACTTCATATTTATCCTCCAAGATGCTAGGATGATATAGAGTCTTCCATGTGATCTTGATCTTCATTCTTCTATTGTGATCCAATGTCCCTTTATCTCTTTGCTTGGTGATCTCTTTGTGTTTTCAACCTCTTCTTTCATCTTCCTCTTGGTATCCTCATTGATCATCATCTTATCATGTCAAGATAATAACACTTGCAAATGGGATTCACTCAAGACAATATGACAACAATCCTAAAATATCCTAGTCTATCTTGTTTCTCATGCAACATACTGACTGAGTTGGGACAATGTGCAAGATTGAGGAGGCTAAAAATTGTGCGATGCATAGGAGTAGGAGGTAGGGAGTGAGAGTCTAATTTTTGTGTCTGCATAGTGTGTAGTGGCTGAGAGACAGGGAGGCATGACTACACAGTTGGAGAAGTCAAGGAGGTAAGGAAGACAAAATTTCCCACTGTGATTGTGTAATGCGCAACTCTGGAAGGAGAGATTCAATGCACTTCACATTTGAGCACTACAGAGGTTGAGATGTGACTTGACTCCTGAATAAAAGTGTGTGGTGCATAGTGGAGGCTAGTCTGGGAAAGGACTATGAAATGGGCAAGTGAAACTGATAGCAAGTAAGCACTAGGACTGAACAATGCGTAGTTGATGAAGGAATTTCTTGTGACTGCACAATGTGCAATTCAAGGAGGTAGAAAGTTAGGTGCTTGGTTGGACAAGTTGTGAAGACAAGAGAACTCCAAAATTGACTAAGTGTGGGATCAGTAAGGTATAAATATGAGATGAGAACATGTAACAAGATTTGAACATGATCACACATTCATAAATGACCAAACACATGACAATGAAACACTCAACACCCAAAATGGACATGCATCCATTAAAATGACAACAAAATGACACCTACCTGCAAGTGTGACACTTAAGTTACACCTTTCAACACAATTGTCAACTACAACGAGAAAGTGTTCAATACGTCGAGAATGAGTCCAATGCATGTCCCTATGATAGATAGGATCCATTAATACAAGAGAAAGCACCAAATATGCCTCTTATAACTAGAAATGACAATTCACATGATCAAAGGGAGGCTCCAAAGTTTGAATATAGGCCAAAATTTGGAGGGTGTTGTAGCAATGACAACACATTCCTCAAGGAGTATCAGTCCCAAATTCTTATCCAGTCCTCCATTATCCCTAATAATGCCTTAATTATGCTTACGACTATTAGGCTTGGCCATAGTGCATGACACATGGATAATATGGTGTCCATCCTCACTCCCTCTCAACCAGGGAGGAAATATCCACAAGTCAAAGCTTGTCTCTCAAACTCAAGCTTCTTATTAGGAAGAGACTTCGTCAATATGTTAGCTACCTATTTGTCAGTGGATATGTACTATAGCTTCACGACCCCATCTTGCACCAAAATTTGGATGTAGTGGTACTTCTTATTGATTTTCTTCGTACTCGCATGGAAAATTGGGTCCTTTGTTTACTTTATGCAACTCCATTATCACAATTTATATGGTAGGGTTAAAATATCCTTCAAAGAAATATGCAAGCAACTTCTAGAGCTAAACAACTTCAAGACCATCTTCACTAGTTGCTATATATTTGGCTTTAGCGTTGCTCAATGAAAATGAATCTTGTATTCTACTGAACCATGAAATCATAGAGTATCCAAATCTAAAACATCCACTTTTATTACTCTTTCCATCTGCATCACTGCTCGCCCAATCTGAATTTGTGTAGCCCAATAACTAAATCTCATTACCTACAATGTATCTCAAACAATGATGTATAGTCCCATGAAGATATAACAAAATATGTTTAGTTTCTATCAATTGATCATGCCTTGGATCCATCTGAAATTGGATAAGAGTGTTTACTACAAAACATATATATGGTTGGGTGCTTACAAGGTACATCAAGGAGCCAATTAACTGTTAGTAGGATGTAGGATCAACAAGAATTGAACCTGAATTCCTTAAATTATTCAAATTTGTGATAATGGGAGTTGTCATAGATTTTCTATTCATCATACCAAATTTCTACAAAATCTTGATAAAAAATTTACCTTGACCAAGATGGATCTCACCAAGCTTCTTCCACGCTTCTATTCCCAAGTAGTAGTGCATTAGTCCAAGGTCCTTCATATCAAATTTAGTTGCTATTTTCTTCTTGCATTAATTAATATGATGCTCCACACCTATTATTAGTAAGTCATCCACATAGAGTAGTATGATCACAGGTTCATTCTTTATCACCTTGATGTAGAGCTTAGGATCTGCAGAACTTTTAACAAAACCAAGTCTTAATAGATAGGCATCCATCCTAGCATACCATGCTCTAGGGTTTTCTTCAAGACATATAGATCCTTCTTCAACCTGCAAACATGTGTTTCCTTCCCATGAACTTCAAATCCTTGGGTTTTCTCAATGTATACTTCTTCATCAATAGCCCCATTTAGAAAGTTTTTTTTTTACATCCATTTGATGAATGTTCCATCCCATAGTAGTTGTCATAGAAATGAGTGATCTAATGGTTGTATATCTAGATATTGGAGCAAAAGTTTCTTCGTACTTTATTCCTTCTTTCTGAGAGAATCCTCTTGCCACAAATCGTGCTTCACACTTGTCAATACTTCCATCAACTACATGCCTAATTTTGTACACCCATTTGGAAGCCACAAATGATTTAACCTTAGGTCTAGGAACAATTTCCCAAACATCATTCTTATTTATATATTGGTATTATTCTTGCATTGCATTCTTCCATTCTTGATATACAACTTCCTTTTCATAAGTGGTAGATTTTGCTTCAATAAGTTTATTCATGTAAGCTACATAACTTGAATATCTCTTAAGCCTATTTCTTTCTCTAAATTTTCCTTTTGTTGTTGCATGTCCTTTAGCTTGTTGTAGAGTTGACCTTAACTAAGCTGGTCTTTTTCAAGGTTTCTGGAATGATGAATGCTTGAACAGGTTCACTTGGTCCTTTAGTTTCTTCATGATTAGTTGTAGGTTGTGGAGGATTGACTTGCCTTGTAAATTATTCATTTATAAAGATAGTTTCTTATTCATCATAAGAATCAATGGGAATATCCTTAAACTTCATGTATGCAATTCTTTCATAAAAAATGACATCTCTACTTACTTCAATATGATGTTCTTCCTTGATGTAGACTCTATATGATTTGGATGAGGTGATATATCCAACAAATTATGCCTTTCATAATTTTTAGGTCCAAATTATTACATTTATCCTTGGAAATGTGAATGTCTATAGTAGATACAAAAACTCTGAGATGATCAACATTTGGTTTCTTACCTATGAATTCTTGTTTCAGGGTTATGTCATGAAGAATTTTGTGAGGACTTCGATTTTGTATATAGATTGTTGTTACAAAAGCTTCTCCCCATAAGAAATGGGGAAGGTCTTGGTCATGTAACATGGCTCTTGCATATTCTTCAATGGGTTGGTTCTTCCTTTCAGCCACACCATTCTGTTGAGGATTGTAGGGAACTATTAGCTCCCTCTTAATCCCTACTTCTTTTCACAAGGCCACAAGTTATCTAGAACTATATTCTCCACCATTATCTCATTAGAGAAATTTTGAGGTCTAAAATGAGCCTTAAAATAAAAATGTACAACCAAAATAAACTTTATAAGAAATAATAGGATTCAAGATGATGATGTCAACCATGGGGGATGATTCACCATTTTTGGAGTAAAAAATATTAGAAAAACAAAAACAAAAAAATACTTTTTCAATTCGTATTTTCAACTTATTTCCCTACAATTTTATTCACATTTTGATCAAGGGCACTCATTCAATGCATAATTTAATTCCCCATCCAAGGAGTACCCATGTTACATGAGAAATGAGAAATACATGAAAAAATGATCACAATCACATTTTTTCATGTCTTTTTCATTTTTGTGTAGTAGGGTCCATTGAAAGTATGCAACATGGGTACTCCTTGGATGAAGAATTAATTTCCCCATCCAATGAGTGCTCATGCTCAAACTTTAAGTAAAATTGTAGTTAGATAAGTTGAAAATACGAGTTGAAAAGGTAGTTTTTTCCCTTTTCCCTCTATAGATTGATGATGTAATCTAATCTTATTTTATTATTTCCACTATCATTTTATAATATTCCTTAGGAGGCTCATTTTAGACCTTTAATTTTTTCTAGTGGATTTTAGGGTTTTGATCTTCTTTCTTGTCAAATTTTCTACTTCTGCCTTGAACTCTTGGAACTTCTCAAATACTTCATCATTAGAATTTAAGGGATATATCCAATTTGTTTTGGAGCGATCATCAATGAATGTTATATAGAATTTATGACCACCAAGTGAATTATTTTCCATGGGTCCACAAATTAGAGTGTATGAGGTCCAAAATTTCCTTGGATCTTGTGTCACTGCTAGTAAATGGTTTATTCACATTCTTACTGAGGGAACATCCCTTATAGACTCCTTCATTCTCTTCTTTTAATTCAAGTATACCAATAACCATTAGATTCAATGATGGAAATATATTGTAATGGATATGACCATACCTTCTATGGCACAATTCATGAGAGTTGATGTCTAAATGCACTAGATCTTGAGGAGGGGTTAGAAGTCTATACAACCTCCCCTCATGAATCTTAATAGCCCATGAATTTTCAATATTATAACCCTTTTCCCAAATAACAACTTTTCCATCAACAAATGCCACCCTATCACCTTTATCTTCTAAGCAAGATATAAAAAAGTAAGTTTTTTTCAAACCTATGAAATATAGGATATTGTTGAGATGAATATTTCCACTGTATTCCAACTCCAAGGAGGTAGATCTAATCCCTTTGAATGAGTAACTATTCTTGTCTCCAAGTTCCACATAGTGAGAAGAGTTCCCTTTTGATAGAGTTTTGAGTTGACCATGTTCCACTATCATGTGCCTTGATAGATTCAAGGATACTCCTAGGAGTCATAAGACCTTCCTTCATGTATCTTTCCATTGGAGAGGGAGAGATAAGATAGTTTCTTCAAGAATGTCTTCATACAAGAGTGACAACAAAATGTGATCCTCAAGTTGCCCTTCCTTCACCTTAGCTCTGATACCATGTTGAAAAATTAATATACTAGTAGATTACGTTTGATTCACCTTGATAATTACTTGTGAATGTTTTTTGGATTTTATTACTTTTATTATGTCTTCTTCATTAAGAAATTGCCAAAATATAAAGTACACGAAGATCACAAAAATTAAAAGAACACAAAGATGTAGGCTCCAAGCCAGGGCAACACCCCAAAAGGGGGAAACCAAAGCAAATCATATTCTTATATAATCATATCAAAGTGAGATATCCAAAACCCAAGACCAAGACCAAGACCTCCATAAAGAACTGAGTCAACCCACCTTCAAATCTCCTCCAACCAAATCAAAGTCAATAAAAGTCAATGTTATTCAAACCTTGTCAAGACTGTTCAAACACAATTTCAGAATTGCAATTCATAGAGTTTCCCAAACACCTTCACACATGTGAACATAAATAAGCAAAAAATCAAGTTTTTGTTTCTTCTTTTATTTCTCTTCTATCTCCTTAGCCTTTTCTCTCATTCTTCTTCTATTTGACATAGAAATCGATGAGTGCGATGAGTGACCAAATGAGGTCGAAGTGTCTTCTATTTATAGCTATTCAGGAGGTCGAAGAGCAACCTTTTCTAGGTTGAATTGTCCAAGCAGGGTTTGACTTGGTCTTATGGGTGACAAATTGATTCTTTTAACTCAAAATAAAATATTTTAATTTTCTTGCAAATAGTCTAAATGGGACTTTGACTCAAGACAAATTTTCTTTTGACTCAATAAACCTTGGAAGAATGAAGAACATGTTTTGACTAATGAAAAATAATAATAATAATAAAATTTATTTTTGAAATACATATTGATACAAGTACAATGATAGTTACGAAGACCAAACCTAGTTACATTTTCAACAAAAGGAAAGATAAAATTAAAGGTATCTTCGGGATTGATTTCAAAAGTAAAGTTTGAATTGAATTTGTTTACTATTGGCATAAGTAACACCATCAATTGTTGCAATAAGAGGTATGATCTTATGAACTGAAATCTAGAATACTTTTTACAAGGAAAATTAAGGGGAAGTTTTGAAGTTTTTTATTAGTTTATTAATTTTGGCTCTCTATACATATAAGTATCATCAAAATTAAAATGGGTTTATCGAAAATATTTGTAAGTGGATCATTATCCCTAGTACGAGAGCCCGTTATTGTTTATATACTCTATATATTTTTAGGGTGGTTGGGTGGTGCAAGGCAGGAGAGTGAATTCTCCTTCAGGTTGGAGTCTGAAAATACTTTAGGGCAAGCTGAAGCCTACAAGGAGTTGGAGCATCCTATCAATAATAACTGATAAAAGTAGGGAATTGGATCATCCTTCTAGTTTTTGTTAGAACCAAGGTGTAGGAGCATCCTTTCAGCAGTTGGAGCTTCTTGATAAATTGAATGCTTTTCTACAGTACGAAGTTGAAGCTGAGAAATTTGCATACTCATAAATAATCAGAAAAGCATTAAATGATTTTTCTCCTAGAAGCGTTTCCACCTAATAATATTTGGTGTACTAATCATGTGATGTGTTGATGATTATTTTGTTTTCATGCTTGCAAATGTATAATAAATTAATTGCAAGTGAAATACAGATTCACCCCCCTTTCAGTATTCCCAACAATATTCATGTGTAGAATCAATATTCGATATTTCTTACTTAAAATAGGTAATCATTGACAAGATCTCGGGGAAAACTTTTATAACATGATTAATGCCGAGGGGGAAATAATATTAGAACTAGAAACAATCTTATAAACAAGGACTAAATCACTGAGAAATCGAGAAATTACAGGGTACCTCATCAAATGGAAGACCTATCAGTGGAAGAAGCGACATAAATGAGTTGTTATGCAAAAACACCCACAAATACTCAAATGTCAAGGACAACAATTTTTTGAAATGGTGGGGAATGTTAAGCCCTATATAATCCCTTTGTTAACCCTAAAACCCCTTATTTATCCATAAATATTCACTGATTACATTGTTATTGTTATATTTTTATGTAGTCTAGAATCCCCTCATGGTCATATTTTATTATAATTGTACCCTTTGTCTCCTATATATATACTAAGGAAACCTAGTATTAGGATGATCAAATATTGTCTTGTACATTTTATTAATTGTAAAAATAGGTTTATCGCTCGAAAATGATTGTAATTATTGGTTTCTTATCATTTTTAATGTATAAGGTTCATAACAAGCACTCTATCCCTAAACCACTTAAACAATTTCGAAGGTTGTTATAAGTTAGAATTTTGCATACTATCAATGATAGGGCATGTAATGTCATATTACAACAAGAAGAAATCGTCTTACAATGATTAATCAATAAACGATCAAGACTATCAATTAAATATGCAAACTTTAGTGTTTGTAATGGAGTTTTTACAGCTGAAACATATATAAAACATCATTAAAACAATGATGTTGGCCCTAGAAATGAAATTTTATGTTGAAAATTGGGGCAGCTATGGGACAAATTTCCCCATAGAAACTCAATCACCCTAAATCAAGTTCATGTTGTCCCAAAAGACAAAATTCAAAACTGGCTAATGAGAAATATTATTAATGTGATTAACACTCCTCTAATTATCATTAAATTATTGTGACAAAATTATTTAGGAACGAAAATTTGAATTTGATTAAAGAAAAATGATTGTTATTAAGATCAAGTTAGTCTTGCAAGAAAATGACCTCATTGGCACCAAAATAACCCCATCGAATTGTATAAATATAAGATCCTATGACTCATTCGTAGTATCACATATTTGAGAGAAATGGTATGTAGTAGCTCGTAATATCCTTCTTTATGGTTCACACTCATTCTAGTGACTTGTGTAATATACTCTATGGTTTCTATTAACAGTGGCATTGCTATACTTTGAGCATCTCTGTACACCCTATGGTTTGTATTACATCATAGTGGCATCACATCTAAGGCTCGACAATATCGCAATAATTTGTGGCATCATCGCTATATGGTTTGTATGAAATTTATTGACACAGCGGCATGCATTATATTGGCCTCACTTGGCTATGTAACTCACATTCTCTGTAATAACCTTGGTGAAAATTCCATGTAATAAAAGTTAATAAAGGAAGAAATAATAACCACAGTTGATGGGACACTTATTCCAAAGCTGAATGTTGGGAAAGACATCCTAGTGTGGGTGTTCATTTGGTTTATTATTTCTAAGGAAATTGGCAAAGGCAATGGCTAAGGCTTTGGAAAGGAAAAATGACATTTTTGGCACATTTATTTATGAAAATAATGGAAATTAGGAGAAAAAGAAGGTGAAAGGCCACAGGTTTCATGTGAGAATGAAAATGAAGGAAAATAATGGGAAATGGAGAAAATAGAAGCCTAATTGATAAAAAGGCTTCTGAGGATCAGTTTGTAACCTTTTGTCAGTTCAGTTTTGGATTTCTCTCATTGTTCTCTCTCTCTCTCTCTTGGAAACTTAGAGTTTTCTTGGAGAACTTTGGTATTAGATGAAGAAAGGCAAAGAAGGCAAGAGGAGGGAAGGAGAAAGCAAGGAAGTGCAGGATCAAGCAACTACAACAAGATTCTTTGCATGTATCAAATTGCATGTGTGTTTTCCTTGCTAGATTTGGCATGCATGGTGTTGCATATGGTTCTTTTGTTGTTATGGCATGGGTTTTTCCAGGTGTGACAGTGTTTTCAGCCTAGCCTTTCCATTTTTTAATAGCCACAGTGTGATGGGGTTCTTATGTTTTGGTTGAGCTAGATTGTCAGATGGATTCGAAGCTAAGTGAGGTGGATCTCTGAATTTTATATCACATGGCATAGTGGTCGCTGAATTGAACTATGGATCATGGTAAATCCACTAGCCTAGTAACCCCTGAACCAGATTGTGGGTTGCGGTAAATCCAGGATTGTGTTGCCTTAGTGCAACTAGGAATCCTTGCTGGTGAATGGCAGGATATATGGTAAAGCCAAGAGGTGGATTGTTCTTTGTTGGGCCTAGTAATCCTGAGTTGGGATGTGTGATAAAACTTGAAGAGTGGGTCTTGGTTTAGGGCCTAGTGATCCAATGTGGATTGCGGTAAAGCCTAAGAGACTAGGAGATAGGAAAATTCCTCACGATGTAGGTGGAGAGATCCAGTTGCATCCATTCTTGTTTAGCCTAGTGATCAAGTGGAGATCATGGTAAAACATGTTATTACATGTTTATTGTGTTGGCCTAGTGATCCACGATGGATTACGGTAAAGCTTGGTTTATATTGATGAGGGTGAAGTGGCTTAGCCTCGGGATGCCCTGGTTGGTTCTTTTGGTTTGAGTCCCACATTCATGCTTGGAATATGGCACAGGGGTGAATGGATGAAGAGAGATTTGGCTCAGCCATTCTATGGTCGGGCGGAACGTGGTAGTCCCATCTCGGGTTTGGATTTTTACATCTTCTATACGAAGTTATTCCTCCTTGTATTTCTATGAGTATTATACTGGTTTATATGTGGATGATATGGCTATGATTTCCTTGGTATTTCCATTGCTATTATGCTGGTTATGTATATGTTTTATGGTAGTGGCTATGTATGGATCTCATCATGTTTTTACTTGTAAATGAATGAAAAATGTATCTATGACCTAATAGATGATAATGTAGCAAATGATATAAGGGAACAATGCTTCATAGCGATTCTCAAAATAAGTATGAGATCCCATGCTTAAATCTGTTGGTACACCTGTAGATTACATATTTGTGATATATTTGAAGAAATTCCTATCATGGCTATTAGGGGTCCAGTTAAGGGCTTGTTCAAGTATTTACATTTGCATCATTGTTTCCATGTTATCTTTTTGTTTTGAAGGCGTCATTCAATTCTGACCTGAGCCTTGGGCTTGAAAACGTTGCTCAAATATTAGGGAAGTTCGCACAACACTATGAAAAATAGTCCTTGGACATTGGCATGAGAGCGTCCAGAACCTCCTGGACATTGTCAGGTCCATATCATGGGAGCGTTCGAGGTTCAAGTGGTCTAAAACCTTAGTGGGACCCTGGGATAGCTACCTAAGTGGTTGGGATGGTTCCTAGGAGTCGTATAGCTGATGTGGAAGGTCTATATGTTGTGCATCTGTGGATTCTACTTCCTTAAGGTCACATAGGATGTTAAATCTAAACATGGTAGCCTCTCATCACATGTTTATGCTGGTTGGCAGGTTACTGGGGTTGATGTGGGAGGAGGGTGTTACAGAGTGGTTTTAGAGCATGGTTCACCCCTCGGACTAGATGGGTGGTGTGTTGGTCATGTATTCATGTTGTTTTCACATGTTTTAATCGTCCTTGTGGTATATGTGTTAGTTGCATATGCATGGTGTCAGTCATGGTTGTAGTGATGTTGCCATGTGAAAGGGGATTTTGTTGTTATGAAGTGTAGTATCATAAATGTATCATTGGTTACATATTGTTTATGCTTGCGTATTGTCAGTGTACATTGTTATGGTTATGTTGTCATGCATGAGGTCATGGTATGTGTAGTTTATGGTCATGCATTGATGACTAGACTCTAGCTAGACTGATGGTTACATGGTTATGTGCTTACGTATTCTATGTATATATGTTTTCATGATTATGTTATACATGTAGTACGTTGATTGGTTGTTCTTGTAGATGAGATATCCTCCCCAAATTTTGCTAAGTTACGTTGGTTTTTTTATTTGGTTTAGCTGACATAGTATGCCTTGTAAGAAAGAGATCAGATGACTAGTAAGATGGTAGACTACAAATACTCTCCCCATAAATCAAATGAGCAACGTAGTGTTGGGCACTCGTCTGATTTGGCAGACACATTGAGAATATTGAAGGAATAAATAAGGAGTTGTAAGGTGGACAATGACAAAATCATACAAGCACAAGAGAAACAAGTAGAGGTTAATGCAATACTTCTTCAAAGTTTGTCATAATTGCAGCGATAAGGGCCACTTCGGATCAGCCTTGGACAAGAGGACATAGCTCATGGGGCATATGGCAGTAGGTCTTATGGTGGTTACATGTTAGATAGAGATGAAACGGTTATAGATGGCATATCGTTAGATACTCTAGATAGGAGAGGTGATGGATACAAGTGTTATTCTAGTTTTGTTTCGGATAGGTATCATGATCGTCATATTATCATCCTTACAGGAGGAGTGATAGGGGATAATTGAAAAATGAGTTTAAGAAATCAAAGCCACCTACTTTTGATGGAGATGTGAAGAAGCCAGAAGATGCAAAGGCTTGGATACTTGGAACAAAAAAGTTCTTTGAGTTGCATGAGTACATAGATAATATGAAGTCCAGAATATCTATCTTCAGTCTGAGAGGTAAATTGGACATCTGGTGGGAAGATGTGAAGCAGGTTAGAGACATCAAAACAATTGACTTGACTTGGCATGAGTTCCAAAGGCTTTTCAGGAAGAATTACTTGTCAGAAAGGTACTATGAGGTAAGGCCAAAGAATTTGATGATCTAAAGATGGGATCAATGACAGATGAAGAGTACACGACTAAATTCCTGGAGTTATTAAGGTATGTACCATATTTTAAAGACAAGAAGGCTAAAGTTCAATGATTTTTCAGTGATTTTCCATTAGCATTTAGAGATCAAATTGAGTATGATGAGCATTGGTGATTTGAGGAAGTTATTGGGAAATAATGAACTGTCAAAGTGTAATAATGAATCTCAGCAAGGATGGAAAGGGAAAGACAAAGGTAAAGGTAAGTGGAAGTTGAAAAGAGTAAGGCCTCGGAATGTAAATGAGAAAGAAAATGTGGCACCACAAAAGAGGTTCAATACATCTAGACAGAGACATGGGTCACAACAACAACATAGAGGTGAGGGTACTAGTCAGTTGGAATGTTGGACATGCAATAAGGATCACCTTAGGAGAGATTGTCCACATAATCAGGGTGGTGGGCCTCATATATATAGTGTGCAGAGGCATAGACTATTGGGGATGTTGGTCAGAGCGTTCCTCATTTTTATGCAGTATTAGATAACAAACAAGAATACCATCAGACATTTATCATTGAGATGGATGGTAAGCTTTGTGATCAATTAATTTCTATTTTTATTGATCCTAGATCTAATTATAGCTATGTTAGTCCTGTCTTAGTGGATAAGTGTGGTTTGAGTAAGGAATTACATGCAGAATCTTGGTTAGTGTAGTTGGCTACAGGTACAAAGAAGCGAGTTCATCATTGGGTAAGAGCTTGTGCATTTGATTTGAATGGTATGCCTACTGCAACAAATTTGAATGTACTACCATTTGGATCATGCAGTATGTTGTTGGGAATGGATTGGTTGTATCTTCATAGAACCAAGGTGGATCGTTATGACAAAGAAATTGAGTGTGTGGATGAAAATGGAGAACCAAGACTCTTACAGGGAAAGAAGAAATCCAAATCAATTAGGATGATGACAGCTATGAAGGCAAAGCGTAGTCTCCAGAAAGGGTGGGTTTTATTTGTTGTACATATTTCTAGTGATAAAGATAAGGAAGTTGAGGATGCAAATGTTTTGAGTAGGTACCTAGTTCTATAACAGTTTCAGGATGTATTCCCTTAGGAGATTTCAGAGTTGCCACCTCACAAGGAAGTAGACTTTTCTATTGAGTTAGTGCCAGGGGAAACTCCAACATCAAAAGCACTTTACATGATGAGCACACCTGAATTGGTGGAATCGAAGTTGCAGTTGAAGGAAATCTTGGACAAGGAATACATTAGGCTAAGTGTATCACCTTGGGGAGCACTAGTATTGTTTGTGAAGAAGGATGGCACTCTCAAATTATGCATTGACTATAGGCAGTTGAACAAAGTGAATATCAAGAATAGGTATCCATTGTCGAGGATTGATGAATTGTTCGATCAGTTGGAGGGAGTAATAGTGTTCTTGAAGATTGATCTGAGATTCAGATATCACCAGGTATGCATCAAAGAGGAGGACATTTACAAGACAACTTTTCAGACCAGGTATGGGCATTATGAGTTTATTGTAGTTCCATTCAGTTTGACTAATGCTCCAGCTACATTTATGTTCTTGATGAATAATGTGTTGTGTCTGTATTTGGATAAGTTTGTTATTGTGTTCATTGATGACATATTGGTATATTCTAAAAATGAGGAAGATCATGTCGAGAATTTAGTAACAACATTGAGGTTGTTGAGAGAGCATCAGTTGTATGTTGATCTCAGCAAGTGCGGTTTCTTTCAGACTGAGGTACACTACTTGCGACATGTCGTTTCCAAGGAGGGTATAGCAGTGGATCCAGAAAAAATAAGGGCCATCATGGAGTGGGTAGCTCCTAGAAATGTGGATGAGGTGAGATATTTCATCGGGTTGGCATGCTATTACAGGAGGTTCATCAGTAACTTCTCATAGATTGCTTAACCTATAACATCATTGCAAAGGAAAGGTAAGAAGTTTGACTGGATAGAAGAGTGTGAAGCTTGTTTTGAGTAGCTTAAGCAGCTGTTGACACATGCTCCAGTGTTAAAGATTGCAAATCCGAACAAGGAGCTTGTAGTATGTACATATGCTTGCAAGAGAGGACCTGGTGGAGTCCTTATGCAGGAAGGATAGGTTGTATGCTATGAATCACAAAAATTAAATGAGCATGAGCATGAGCAGAACTACCCGACACATGATCTCGAGTTAGCAACGATCATACATGCATTGAATATGTGGAGGCACTATCTTCTCAGCAGGAGGTTTGTATTGATGAGTGATCACATTGGGTTGAGGTATTTGTTTGACCAACCGAATCTAAATGCCTAACAATCTAGATGGTTGGCCATGATCAGTGAGTTTGAATTTGAGCTCAAGTACATCAAAGGAAAGGAGAATAGGGTGGAAGATTCTCTTAGCAGGTGGGTATAGGTAAATCACTTAGCAACTATGAGCTCCTATGGGACAGACTTACAAGATAGGATTTTGCAAGAAGGTCAGCAAGATGTCTTGTATATGTAGATTGTGCACAGGTTGTAGCAGAGTAAAGGTATAGGTACATGTAGCAGTACATGTACAGGTATAGGTGCAGGTGCATAAGATGTAGACTATTGTCTCACAACAAATGGATTAGTTAGATTTAGAGACTAGATATATGTTCCAGACTATAGTGAGATCAAGAAGGTGATATTGAGGTCACCTATGTTATCAGAAGACATGACCGAAATGAAGAAATTTTATTATTAGTCAAATCTAAAGAAGGATGTCGCAAAGTTTGTGGTTAGTTGTTTTGATTGTCAGTGTGTGAAGACAGAGTGTAAGCGTTCAGGTTGACTGCTACAAATGATTGTGATTCCAGAATGGAAATGGGAGATCATTTCCATGGACCTTATCATAGGATTTTTTAGGACAGTGAGATAGCATGATTCCATCATGGTTGTTGTGGATAGGTTGAAAAAAGTTTCACACTTCATTCTAGTGAAGTCTACATTCTCAACTAGTGATGTAGCATGGGTATTTATTAGAGATGTGGTCAAAATGCATGGTGTTCCAAAGAAAATTATGTCAGACAAGGATGCAAAGTTCACTTCCAAGTTTTGGAAGGGATTATTTGCAAGTTTGGGCACAAAGTTGCCCTTCATTAAAGCTTATCATCCGTAGACAGTTGGAAAGACTAAGAAGGTCGATAGGATATTGGAGGACATGTTGAGGATGCACATGATGCATCGGTAGTGAAAGTGGGAAGAGTATACTCCACTGGTAGAGTTCGCTTACAACAATAGGTATCAAGAATCCTTGAGGATGAGTTTGTTTGAGGCATTGTATGGGATGAGTTGCAATACTCCCATTAGTTGGAGTGATCCAGTTAATAGGGTGTTAATTGGACCAGACATATTGGCAAACATGGAACAGGAAATGCAGGTTATACAAAAGAATCTAAAAGCAACATAGGATAGGCAGAATAGCTATGCAAATCAGAACAGGTTGTTCAAGGAATTCCAGGTTGAGGAACAGGTGTACTTGCGCATCAAACCAAAGAAGAGCTCCTTACGGATTGGATCATGTGCCAAGCTGGCACCACGGTTTTGTGGACCCTTCAATATTGTTGAGAGGATTGGGCCAGTAGCTTATTGAATTGCACTGCCTCTGACAATGAATTCCACAATGTTTTCCATGTGTCATTGCCTAATAAGTATGTTAAAGATGATGATCATGTGATTGACTAGTCTGTATTGTAGGTGGAACCAGATGGAGAATTATAGTCGGAGCCTCAGTGAATGTTGTAGAAAAAGGTGCTTATGCTCCGAAACTCAGCAATCGAGCAGGTTAAAGTGTAGTGGAAGCACTTTGGGCCAAATGAAGCTACTTGGGAGATGGATGATCAGATTGGGGCTATGTATCCTTCATTATTTTATGGTTGAGGCAAGGCAGTTTTGGTATGGTGTTTTGGTATATGTTTTGGTACATGTTTGATGATGTTTCGGTATATGTACATATGTATATGGATGTAAATACCACCATGAGATGTGTTATAAATCTCCAATAAGTGGTATGGGTGTCATGTCATTTATAGTTGTCATGTTGTTATGTTATCATGTTGGTTTTCTTCTCAACAAGGTGATCATTATAATTACTACATCGAGCTATGTTATAAATCTCCATGGAAAATACATTTGTTTTTTAGTAGTTTTGCCAAGGTATAGGAATGGTTGAACATCAAGGATGGTGTCCCCAAGGAGAAGGCTTCTCTAATAACCCTCGTGAAAATTCCATGTAATAAAAATTAATAAAGGAAAAAATAATAACCAAACGATATGGGACACTTATTCCAAGCTAAAGGTTGGGCAAGGCATCTCAATGTGCACGTTAATTTGGTTTATTATGGCTAAGGAAATGGCTAATGCTTTGGAAAGGAAAAATGGAATTTTTCACAGATTTATTTATGAAAATAATGGAAATTAGGAGAAAAGGAAGGTGAAAGGACATAGGTTGCATGTGAGGAGGAAAATGAAGGAATGGAAAATGAAGAAAATGAAGGCCTAATTGATAAAAAGACTTCTGAAGATTAGTTTGTAACCTTTTGTTAGTTCAGTTTTGGAGTTCTCTCATTATTCTCTCTCTCTCTCTCACTCTTGGACACCTAGAGTTTTCTTGGAGCACTTGGGTATTGGATCAAGAAAGTCAAAGAAGGCACGAGGAAGGAAGGAGCAAGAAAGGAAGAGCAGGATCACGAAACTACAGCAGGATTCTTTGTAGGTATTGAATTGCATGTGTGTTTTCCTTGCTAGATTTGGTATGCATGGTTTTGCATGTGGTTCTTTTGCTGTTATGGCATGGGTTTTTCCAGGTGTGACAATGTTTTCATCCTAGCCTTGCCATTTTCGGACAGCCATGGTGTGATGGGGTTCTTATGTTTTGGTTGAGTTGAATTAACAAATGGATTCAAAGCTGAGTGACATGGACCTCAAAATGTTAGAGCACATGGCCTAGTGGTCCCTGAACCGAACTGTGGATCATGGTAAATCCATTGGCCTAGTAGCCCCTGAGCCAGACTGTGGGTTGCGGTAAATCTAGGATTGTGTTGCCTCAGTGGGACTGGAAATCCTTGCCAGTGAATGGCAGGATATAAGGTAAATCCAAGATGTCGATTTCTCTTTGTGTGGCCTAGTATTCCTATGTTGGGATGTGCGGTAAAACCTAGAGAGTGGGTCTTGGTTTAGGGCCTAGTGATCCGGTGTGGATAGCGAAAAAGCTTGAGAGACTAGGAGATAAGAAAATTCCTCATAGTGTAGGTGGAGATATCCAGTTGCATACATGCTTATTTGGCCTAGTGATCAGGTGGAGATCATGGTAAAGCATATTATTTCATGTTTATTACGTTGGCCTAGTAATCTAGGATGGATCACGGTAAAGTCTAGTTTCTATTGATGAGGGTGAGGTGGTTTAGCCTCGAGATGCCTTGGTTGGTTCTTTTGGTTTGAGTCTCACATTCATGCTTGGAATATGGCATGAGGGTGAATGGATGAAGAGAGATTTGGCTCAGCCATTCTATGGTTGGGTGGAACGTGGTAGTCCCATCCAAGGTTTGGATTTTGCATTATCTATACAAGGTTATTTCTCCTTGTATTTCTATGAGTCTTATATAGGTCTATGCTTTCCTTGGTATTTTTTTTGCTATTATGCTAGTTATGTATATGTTTTATGACAATGCATACATATGGATCTCATCAAATTTTTACTTGTAAATGAATGAAAAATGTATCTATGACCTAATAGATGATAATGCAACAAACGATATAAGGGAAAATTGCTTCAGAGCGATTCTCAAATAAGTATGAGACCCCTATGCTTAAATATGTTGTGTACACCTGTAGATTACATATTTCTGATATGTTTGATGAAATGCTTGCCATGGCTAGTAGGGGTTCAGTTAAGGGCTTGTTCAAGTATTTACATTTGCATCATTGTTTCCCTGCTATATTTTTGTTCTAAAGGTGTTATTCAATTCTGGGTAGTGACCTAGGTTCTGGGCCTGAAAAAGTGGCTCAAATCCCGAGGATGTTCACACAACACTGGGAAAAATAGTCCCTGGTTGTTGGCATGCCTTGGAATGAGAGCATCCAGAGCCTCCTAGATGTTTTCAAGTCCATGTCATGGGAGCGTCTGGGGGTCAAGTGGTCTAAAACCTTAGTGGGACCCAGGGGCTAGCTACTTGAGTGATTGGGATGGTTCCTAGGAGCCCCATAGCTAATGTGGAAGGTATGTATGTTGTGTTTCCATCAATTCCACTTCCTTAAGGTCAAATAGGATGTTGAATCTAATCATAGTAGCCTCTTGTCACATGTTTACCCCGATTGTTCAGTTACTTGGGTAGATGTGGGAGGAGGGTGTTACATTGTCTACAAAGTGGCATCACTTGACACAATGGCATAGATTATAATGGCATCACTTGACTATGTAACTCACATTCTCTAAACAATGGCATCACTCGACACAGTGGCACAAATTATATTGGCATTTCTTGACTATGTAACTCACATTCTCTATACAATGGAATCGCTTGACACAATGGCACAAATTATATTGGCATCACTTGACTATGTCGCTCGCATTCTCTACACAATGGTACAAATTTTATTAGCATCTATTGGCGCAGTGGCATGAATTATATTGGCATCACTTGGTTTTGT
Source organism: Pinus taeda (assembly GCA_000404065.3). Classification (NCBI taxonomy): domain Eukaryota; kingdom Viridiplantae; phylum Streptophyta; class Pinopsida; order Pinales; family Pinaceae; genus Pinus; species Pinus taeda. The sequence goes on along the minus strand of APFE030127180.1, from coordinate 316,527 downwards.
GGCTCATATTCTTCTAAGATGGCTCGCATTACAATGGCTAGATTATATACCTTTATGACTTGTTCTTTGTGACTTGCACTCTGTGACTAACACATTACAATGCCACATGTTGTGGCATCATATCACATTATAGAGGCTTACACACTATTCAATGGCTTGTTATTCTTTGTCTGATGTATGGACAAGGATTTTGATGTGAGATAGTAATAAACCTAACAATGATTACAATATATTTTTCTAATGACTAAGTTGAGATACATATAAGGAAGTATGTTTATGATTTATGGAAATTCATGTATGACAGTTACGTTGTAACATAATAGTGAGCTTAATGATTGAAAATGATCTATATGTGTATGGAAATAACCTTGACATGACAGTGACCATCCGATGATATGGTGTATGGCTCATCTCTATGATTATGATATGAAAATGATGGAAGAGTCTTTATGAACACTACAATGAAGTATGCAGTGAGAGGCGAAATGATGCATACCATGTCCCATAATAGTGGGAATTGTCTGATGTTGGATTTTCCTAGTAGGACAAAATTGTTGGATGTTGAAAGATTGATGTCTAATGATATTATACTTTGTATCTCAACTGAACGTTGATGAATATCTAATAGAAGAAGAAGAATTTGATTATGGGTTCTCTCCCTTGTGGGGTTTTTCCTTGGTCTCTAACCAAAATCCTAGTGTCTCTATTGTGTGCTTTTCTTATGTTGTTCCTATTGACAAATCTAGGGAATAGGGATTAGGTGATTTCTCTTCAATAATAATTTCTTGTGATGCAATCTTTCTTAGTCTTTTATTATTTTCTTTCTTGCTGTTGATTATGATAATGTCTTCTATCATCAAATAACTATCAAATCACAAATAAGCATGAGACAGTGGAAACAAAATGTAGGTTGTAAGCCAGGAACAAAACCTCTCCAACCTAAGAGGAAAACCAAAATGAATTTTTCGTCTTAAAGAATCTTCAAGAGAGGAATTCCAATACCAAGACCCTTGACCTATTGACCTCTCCAAGACCAAGTCACAAGGATTCTTTGAGCGAGTTCTTCTTCCTTGAGTCAATGTTAGTCAAACGGCTTTCTTCTCCTTAGATCTCAACCACCCTTCAGATTTCGACCTATTGATTTATATTTGCAACTCTCAGCCTCTTCAAAAACCCTAGATGTAGCATGTGAGAGAAATAAAAAATGATTTTATCCTTGATTTCCTTCTCACTTGGATAATATCTCCTTCTCCAGCAATTCGACTTAATAGATGACTTGGTTTCTTCCTTGATTCAACTTCCTAAGTTGACTTTGACCATTATTTATCACACTGCAATGAGACAATGAATCGATTCATTTGTTTTTTCCCCTTCATATTGTAATTCTTAGGGGAAAAGGTGACATAAATAGAGTCTCGGTGCTTGTTGGATATGGTCCGATTAGTTTCAGTTTCTGAATAACTGAAGATTTCTTCCTTCGCATAGCAGTTTGAGTCAACTGATCTAATGCTCACTTGATCCATGTAGAATCGGAAATTTATTGATGGTTTGGCAACAAAAGGTTGACATCCACTTGATCCAAATACTTATGAAATGGAAAGGGTACATACACGGGATCTATATATACCTCCCAATAATATCCATAGATAACCCATCCTGAGTATAGGATGAACACTACAGTATACATATTCAGGTGCATGAAACACATTGGTACTCCAGTGCATTTCTACTTCTAAGTCAGAATATATATTGTTGTGAACTTTTTCCTTGAAGGAAGATATTCTAGCATGAACCTCGGCAATAAGTTGTTCCGATTTCGACATATTGAACATTTTGAACCAAAAGAAAACTTTGTTGTGGAATGGTTAAGTTCTGTACTTAATCCTGACCAATCAATAGTAATGGATAAGTTATTATGATATAGATAAGCAGGATGTTCCATTACGTGTACGTGTGGGATAAACCAAATTTTCATTGAATTCAATCTTTCCATTGAAAGGGGCTCGTATATATTCTGAAATATCACCAGTAAATACCCCCCGGTATGAAAAGGCCTTAGTGTTAGTTGAGTTCCTCATTCCCTAATGGATTTACCCGCAATAATACATACTTTTTCTCCTAATTCAATCAAGTGAATGCGAGTAGCACTCCGACCATAAAATAATTGACAAATCAGAGATATACTCTTACAAGTAAAGGGCGTTTGTATATATATTATTTACTTTTGAAGGTTTATTACTTGATGGCAAAGTCCAACTCCAATATCTTGATTGTGTGTGTCAATGCATCTCTTATTTATATATACATTTTCTGCTAGCACACAACCAATCATGATTTGTGTTTGTACAACAATAATTTCATTTTTGTCCCTCTCTCGACCTCAAATGGGACTTATGAAAATACTTTGGATAGTGTCACAATTTGTTCTATGTACTACAGTGTGTTGAACTACTTCAACGAGTCTAGGTGTGAGGTATCTAGCATCTGTTGTTCGTACTGCAGTATCCACAACTCCTTTATGAGCCCCATAACAGGAAATCATATATTCTGTTAAAGAGAGCCCTTCACATAAATTTCGTCGAATGGGTAGATCGATGATTTGTCCTTGAGGATCTGACATTAACCCTCTCATACCTACTAATGGTATAACCCTCTTATAGTGTGTTGGAGTGCATTCACTTGGACAATGTCCCCAACACCCCCCCCCCCCCCCCCCCACAAAAAAAATAGCTAGTTTTTAGGGAAAATCAATGTAAAATGTAAATTAAATGAAAGAGAAGGTTAAGAGCTCTAACCCGGTGGTGACGAAATCTTGATTCGTGGTCAAACACTCTAAGAATTTGAAAAAAAAAATTGAGAGCAGGAGGATTTCTCCCCAATTTGTCTCATTTTGTATAACAAATGAGCACAATGGTCAAAATTTCTTATTTTTCTATAGGGGCGAATGGTATCGAAATATCTATTTTCACATTGATCATACCTATTTATGTTATATATTCCATTGTTAAGGTTATTTTTCATGTATATTACTATATTATCATGCCACTAATGATCCTATAAAGAGTTTTTGGCTATATATTGGATAGGCACATGGAGTTTGTACCAAATTTCATAGTGATTCGAGGTATACTTTCAAAACAGACACATAGGGTTAGGATCCACATCAATCTCACCACTGGATTTTTGAATTTTCCCATACCATTCATTGTGCCTTAGGTACCACCCCCTCAGGTTGTAATATTCACCATGATTTTTTGCATGTTGTAACTTGTGTGGTAGAGTCTGCCCTTCATGGGCGCCCTAAAATAACACCTAATTGTCACTTTCGTACCATGTTGTGATCATTTGTAGGTCTTGGCATCTTGTTTAGATCCCACAAGGACATCAAAATTGAGCTTGACGCCTCTCTTTGCCTATTATTTTTAGCTATCTACAACCCTTATAGGAGGTCCCCACCCTTTTTATCGTTATTTTTTGGTCACCTATGCCTATGGTCATTAATGTCTTGCTAGATGTTATGATAATGTTGCTTTCCTTCACCACACTTTCAAACATTGAAACCATGCTTGACTACTTTCCTTTGCATCAGCGTTGCCTCCATCTTGCATCCCATCCCACCCGTTCAAATAAATCATTGTGATGAGCTGATTTCCATTGCCAGACACTTTGCCACTGCCTCTTGCTTTGCTTAGGTTGGTTTCATCAACCTTGGAACTAGGAATATTGTTATCCCACTCATCTATTTGGAATGAGATTTATTTTGGTTCTCTTTTCATGCTCATAAAATAATGAAAACATCGAGCTTCTTTTGGAATATTTTCATGCCCATTAAACTGCTTGAAAATGTCAAGTTCTTTATGTTCTTTCCTACTCATTAGTTAAGATGAGCATCGACGAGAAAACTCTTCTCTATTTTCAAGCTTTGTAAATCATGAGAAAGACATGAGTGTACTTTTATCTCTTTTTCAACCTCGCTATAAAACTCACGAAAAAAGAGACCAATTCAAATATTCTTTTAACTCTTTTTCTTAGGATTGTTAAAACTAAATGAAAATGACACTATCAAGCTCACGTGTCTTCTCTTTCATGCTTGGTAAACAATGAAGGGATAATCTATTCAAAAAGAGGAAAGAGAGTAAGAGTCTATTATTCTTTTCTTTATCATAATAGTTGTTATTCACCCTTGAACATGGAACTTATTTGATTCATCCTCTTCCCATTGGCTTTTTCCTAACTTTAGAGCCACACCATCAACATGAATTGAGTCACTCTATTATTGAGTCAATATCTCACCCGATTGGTTACCCTTCTAATCTCTCGGTTGTGGTGATGCCTCCTATGTTGTCATTGTATATATATGATATTCTTCAGTCCAGGTTGCCAAGTTCACATTTGTGTCATGTCGTTATATGTTCAAGGGAAGTCCTAGTCATGAGTCAGCCATCTGTAGTATCATTCTACCTTTTTTGTTGGCCATCCTAGAATTAGTTGAGCGTCAATTATTCATATAATATCATTGGATATATCATCTTGGTGTTTGTTTCATGTTGAATAATGGGGGATACATTAAGGCCCGCATTTTATGGATCTCATCTCATCGATGCCAAAACCTTATCTAGGATGTAGAAATAGTCTAGTACCTTGGAGCTTGCAGTCCTCAGTGACATACATCCTTATGGTTGACATTGGGATTTCCTCATTAGCTCATGTTGATCGATTCTAGTGCCCGAAATCAGCTCATTCGTTTAAACTCTCTATATTGTGCTAGGTACCTTTGGAACCATTTTCATCATTGGTGGTCTCCCTCGTGTCTATTAGTGAGATACCTCAATCCATAGTAATTAGATGGTTTCCCTGCATGCTTGACATCAACTCATTTATTTTCATGTAGTCAACTCTTACCATCAAGAAGATTCTTAGACCTTGGGGCATAGGGATATATCACTCAAACACGTTGTCTCCCCCAAGTTTCATTGGAGAATGTATTATGTACTTTGAGGGCCATTATTCAAACACTCACATTCGTGTTTGTAACCCTATTAATATTTATTGTTCTAGAGATCTATAGTGTATCATGACTAGCCCTTGTGACATGAGTCCATAATATGTTGTGCGGATGGAAATGCTCTATTCTTTTAGTACTAAATATGGGTATCCCTACCTTAAGGATGTATATTATATGTATCTGACTCTAACTTTTGCAGCCCTATCTAGTTCTCGCATCATGTGTTCCTTCCATGTACCTTGCTCATTGAGATTATTGTAATGTATTTTGGCCATCAACTTCTCTTTTGACCTCACACATTAGGGGGCACATATTATAGCTTAAAATGTCACCATCAGGGTCCTCCAGAGCTCAAAGTGACACACACTTGGGTCTACTAGGGAAAAGCATAAAGATGGAGGTTGGAATGTAGAAAGAAGTCCATGGAAACCCTACAAAAACTAGTTTTTCTCATTCAATGCAACTAGAACACTAGTTGGGAGAGTTGCAACACTCCAGTTACACAGAAAAAGAGAGTTGAAGCGACTAGGACTGGCAAAGTAAATAGATAAGGGTAGAAAAGGTAAAAAATGATTAGCTCTAGAAGTTAAGGTTGAAAGGACCATATCAATCATGGTCAACAAAGTGTCTAGATACATGTGATCACTCCTCCAAACCACTATATATAAGCAATGTTATCCACATAATAAAGAGAGAAAATTGTATACATTGGAATGTTGTCAGAATCAGGATTTATGTTCCCCTTCTGATAAGATACAAAATAATGTGCACTTTGACAGTGAGTTGTGGTCAAAGGAGGGACAAGGACCAAGGAATATGGAGGGAGGAACTATTTTAAACTCTAATGGTATGTAAAAGAATTTACACCCCCCTAAGAAACTTTAATTTCCTTGGTGTTATTTGTGTTTGTATTTGGTTTTTCATAATGCTAGTGCTAACTTGAGTCTATGGGAATTGAATGCTCCTTCCCTTGCCCATGTATTATCTCAGGATATGGGAGGTGCTACATGTACACCTTAACCTGACCTCTAAGGTTTGTTACGAAGATGGGGTTACAAAATCCTCTTTTTGTCCAATATTTCCAAAACTTGAAACAAATGCCACCATTGTGTCAAACTCATCAAGAGCTCTCTAGTGATATACACTTTATCTCAATCTAAATTCCTGGATTAAAAGTTATACTGATTTGAGATTTGAACAATATTAAATAAAGCCAATGAAGTTGCCATGTGCCATCCATGTGGCTCCTGACTAGCCCATGTAGCACTACCACATCATTATAATGCAAGGTCCACATCATCTCAATACTACCACATGGCATCCACGTTGAATTGCCACATTGTCATGTTATGGATACACATTATTAGTGGGACTCCCTACATGGCATTCATGTGGCCACTATCAATCTTCGTGGCACCTGCCTCTTTTAACTCTAGTGCATGGGCCCCACAAGACCTGACCCTTCATGTTTTGCAACTTTCTCATGTTATATCTAGTTCCACCCCTATCCAGCCTTACACTTATGGATTTTCCTTCGTCCACATCCAGACCTCCAAATGTAACCAATCCTCGATGAAGTATTCAACCACATTCAACCTATTGTAGAACTTAATATCCCACTACACCCCATATCCTTGGACCCAGGATGAGAGCCACATTGAGGAAGGGGAAATATGGATCGGATAGGATCTAACTTGCACACATAGGCGATGGCCCTTGCCACCACTAGATGTTGCATGCCTGGAACCAATATTTAGAAGGAATCCACCTAGATGAGGTCTAGTCCACTCGTGACCCAGGTGGATATTAGTGGCCACCTACTTATTCCGCTAGCTCACAACACAATTTTCCTATTTTCGTAGTTTCTTATTTTTGGCAGTTTTTAAGCCTCAACTTTCAGAGCCATTTTGAGGCCCTTAATTTTTTTTAGGAAATAGGTTGTTGATAGTCATTTACTTATTCGATAGTTAGAAATGGTACTCCTCGGATAGACCTTTCCAATAGGCTTTCTGATGCAGGAGCATCCAGCTCAGCAATTTCATTGTATTCTAGTTAACTTAAGGGGTCGTGTGTTTTCAAGGAAATTGGATTCCTATGTATCAAATTAATGTATTATTAATGTTTTGAGTGATTTGGAATAGGAATTAATTAAATATTGGGAGGATTTTGTAAATGTTCTCGAATGTTAGAGAACATGAGAGAATTAGGATAGTTGAGAGTTCATAGGGATTGATAAAGCTTAGATTAGGAATTAGTTGATGATTTTGTGGATTAGAGAGGATCCTTAGGGATAAAGAAGAGATTTTAGGATTTTGATTGAGAAGGTTATGGATCTAAACTAGGAATTGGTTATAGAATCCTTTTGCATAAATATAAGCCTAAAAGGCATAGAGGGAGAGTTAGAGTTAGAGTTCAAAGACTAGGTAATAGATAGGGTTTGACTGTAAGCCACGAGCAGGAAAGGAAAGGCCATTGATGTTGAAGATCAAGCCAGAAAGGAATTCTTTTTGTAAATATTTGTTTTTTAATACAGATAACTCAATTTCTGAGTTTGTGTGGTGTGACTTGAGTGATAATTGTAAATTGTACAAGAATTAGGTTATTTTCGCATAGTATGTGTATACAGGTGGAGTTCGAGTAGAACGAAGGGAAGAATAGGAAAAAACCTAGCACAGAAAAGTATTACAGCGGTCAGATTGTAATGAAATCAATTGAAGAATCAAGCTTAAGCTCAGGAGAAACAATGGTTAAGCATGTGTAGAATTAAGTTGAGGAGGAAATCATGCACAGAACATCCAGGACAAAGGAGGAAAGTGAGAAATACACAATGCCGGAGATCGAGATTAGAATAATTGAAGACCGCAAGGCGAGAATTAATACACAGACAAAGAAGCCGAGAAGACTATTACACAGTGAAGACAAGATGCAAAAGAACGTAGCAGCAAAGCACAGTCGTTGGATCAGTCAAATCAACGGATGAGATTGAGGGAGATAAATGGAAAGATTAAGTCGCGCAAAATAAAGTCAAGAAATGAAGGGATCAGATTAAGCCACGTGTTAGCAGAACAGTGGAGTGGTTTCTAGGAAGCAGTAATGGTATATCGCGTAGTCTCAAAATGTTAAATGGTATTTTTCTAATTCACATGATTAACCTAAGGTGGTGACATGTAGCACAACCAAAACAACTTTTCTCATGTGCTTACGTAATTTTATCTATCATGCTAGTTATCGCGCGACATGGCATGATCACCATTAGATTGAGACAAGAGAATTAACGGTGGAGATTTGAAGTGCAGGTTGGGCATTGGTAAATGTGAAAAGTCATGTGAATCAGCGGAATGGTAAGTTAATGAAGGGTAAAATGGTTTATGTATAATTTCTATTATACAAGAGTTACAATAGAAATAAAACATAATAAATATATTATGTTGGGTTTAAACTAAAATCCAAGTTAAAGGGTATTATTGATATGCGCCGATAATAAGAATTAACCAAAGATCATGGAAGAGTTTTTATAAAGTTCCGCTTGAAGGGTTATAAGGCTTAGACTTTGGATAGTTAAATGAAATGTTCCTGCATAGATTTTATTGAAAGAGACCTTGATTCAAGAGAGTTTTCCCTAAGTATGGAATTGAAATTCCTGGGACATGTATATGACATGCATTTTATATGCTTATTGTGGGTATGTGCGGCTTAGACTAAATCATTTGGTGTCAGAGCTAACACTCTTTGAAATTGAGTAATAGACACATAAATTATTTTCCTCATTTAGACAGAGATTGATAGTTCCAACAGTGAATTAAGTGAGTTGCAGAAAGGATGATCATAGTAAAGCAGGTTTTATCCAGTGGAAGGAAGAACAAGCATGATAACGATTGATCACAGGTGGTAGGCTGTGATAACAAAGGAATATTGTTTTCTACTTGGAAGGTAACTTTTGAGGAAGTTTGAAGTGATCTTTATATTGTATTTACGTAGATTGCATGAGGAAGAGATGACTTTTTATGTTTGTAGGGTATTGTATTATTGAAATTCAAACCATTAACGTAGAATTATGAACTGTGTTGCTGGTGAAATAGATGCTTAGAAAGAAAATAAAGTTCTGTGTAAATTCTAATTTGTTGAGGTTCAGATTCAGAGCATTATTCATAGACAAGGACGCAATTTGATCATTCTAGGAATGAGATCCAAATTGATGTGGATTGAAGTCTTGTTCGAGATATGGAGAAGCTTTATTCAGGATTGATTATTTTGGTAGTAGTTGTATGTTGAAAGAATGCACAGTGGAAGCATGGAGATCAGAGACAGAACTACAGAATCAGACTCAGAGGAATTGTAAAGACCAGCAGATAAGGAGATCCTAAAGACAGGTGATGTTGGGAAGAAGGAATGCATAAGTTTTGATTAATTAATGATATTTTACAGATAGAAACAGATCAAGGGGGTGAAAAGGTTGCATGTTTGCAGGAGACAACCAGCTAAGACATAAATTGATTACAAAAGTATGAAAGTTTGCAGCAGTTGAATGAATGGCAAAGTTTGGCAAAAGACTACAGCAGTAAAACTGTAGGAAGAACTTTTGGAAGTTCTTAGAGATTGTAGCAGAACCTTATTCCAGATGAGGCTTGGAAGAGATAGGGCCAGAGGAGTCCTTAAGAGAAGTGAGTGTAGCAACCAGAGAGAAAGCAAGAGTGCTCAGTGCAAGATCTAAGGAAAAGAGGACTTGGAAAATGGACAAAGGAGCAGCTTGGTGAGAAGATCAACTCATAAGGAAGTTGATTGGTTGGTGTAGAAGCTCACATAGAAGAGAAGGTGGCTATGGAAAGTCATATGGAAGGTTCAAAAGAAGGCTACAAGATGAAGGAAAATGGTGGATGAGTCAAGAGGAGCTTGACAAGGAGATGGTTCCAAAGGTAGAGAACCATAGATCAAGTTTAAGGAGAAAAGCTTGATGAAGGGCGGGTATAGAGACTTGTTAAAAAGGGAAGCTTAGGTGCAGTTCACAAGTGAACAAATGAAAGTTCACAGAATAGGAAAGCATGACTACTAAAGGTCATTGTAGAAGAGAGAAAGATGAGATAAAATTTTGTCTTGAGTTGTTGATGGAGATGTTGCAGATGAATAAGGAAGACCAGAGGCATGGACAGATTATGAAAAGGAGAGTCAAATGGCATAGATTGCAAGTAAAATGGGAGGAAAGAGTGAATGCTCAATTGAAGAAAGAGTTACTCATATTAAATGAGTATGTATGTGAACCCAAATATGGTCCATTACTTTCTGAAAGTAATGAAGAGACGAAGGAGAAATCTATAGAGGAGCTTCATCATTTGAAGGATCCAGAACAGCAAGGAGATATGATGGCTAAAGCATCAAGTGAGACCACAAGCTCTTATGTTTTTAAACTGATAATTTGTGTACGATTGCAGGTATTACAGGAGAAAAGCAACCTTTTGAAGATGTTTTCAGGAGGAATGAAGATCTTGAAGTAAAATGTGACAAAGAAAATTTCTCAGAAGAGGAAGAATTTGACAGGTTACAGCAGAAAGAGTCGATGGATGAGTTACTTAATGAGAGAAGACAGTCATTTGAAGTTGTCATAGAGATGGAAGATTAGGATCTTATTCTAATGAAGAATGAAGGAATATTGTCTCAGAGAGGTAATCTAATGAATTTGATTAATGTTATTGATGAAGAACAAACGTAGGAGAATACTAATGCAGACAATGGGGCAAAGATAGCTCTTGAAGAAGGTTTACAGAGAGAGAACAAGGCAAAATGTATTGAAGAATAATGACATCTATTGAAAGATGTTAAGAAAGAAGAAGTATGTGCAAAAGATTTAGCAAAGGGAGAAAGGATATCTGATGATTGTGTAAAATTTCCAAATTTTACTCCAATTGAAATTATTGAGCTATATAGAAAGTTGGAAAAGCAGAGGATATATACTCATGATAAATTGTTGAAAAGGGAAAACAAAGAAATTGTCATGAATGACAATCATAAGGAAAAGGGAATGGTAATAAAATTTCAGTGAATTGACATCACCTAAGAAGGAGTTCATTATCGTGAACCAGAGCAGAAAGATATCATTGAAACAGGTGATATGGAGGAGAGTTTAAATCAATGTACTAATGTGTTGATAAAGGAATTGGAGGAAAACTCAGAGCAGCATACTGAGATGTTGCCAGAGAAGGAAAAGGTAATGAGGCCTTATATTTTTAATTCTAATAATTGTTTTATGACTACAGGATTTGATGAAGATGAGACAGACATGTTTCAAGTTGAAGAGTCAGTTTTAGAACTGAAGAACATTGGAAGTTGCCAAGTCAGACATACTTATGAGGAAAATAAAAAGCATGAAGATACCTTACTTGAAGAAGCTAAATTGACTGTCAGAATTAGTCAAGGAAGTGAAGGACAATTACTAAGGGTTGTCAAGGAAGAGGAAGGAAAATATGTTGGAATCGATGAACATCATAGTGGTGTATTTGAGAGGAATCAAGTATAAAGGGAATTGGAGGACAATTTATTTTTTGAAAGTAAATTTATAGATATTGAACAGAGGTTGTTTGGAAAGCCGCAAGAGGGTATCCAAGAGGATAAATGTTGGGAGCACATGATCTGGAGATCATGATTATTTTAACCTTGGGATTTTGATGCAGGAGTATCCAGATCAGCAATTTCATTGTATTCTAGTTAACTTAAGGGGTCTTGTGTTTTCAAGGAAGTTGGATTCCTATGTATCAAATTAATGTAATTATTAATGTTTTGAGTGATTTGGAATAGGAATTAATTAAATATTGGGAGGACTTTGTAAATGTTCTCGAATGTTGGAGAACATGAGAGAATTAGGATAGTTGAGAGTTCATAAGGATTGATAAAGCCTAGATTAGGAATTAGTTGATGATTTTGTGGATTAGAGAGGATCCTTAGGGATAAAGAAGAGATTTTAGGATTTTGATTGAGAAGGTTATGGATCTAAACGAGGAATTGGTTATAGAATCCTTTTGCATAAATGTAAGCCTAAAATGCATAGAGGGAGAGTCAGAGTTAGAGTTCAGAGACTAGGTAATAGATAGGGTTTGACTGTAAGCCATGAGCAGGAAAGGAAAAGGCCATTGATGTTGAAGATCAGGCTAGAAAGGAATTCTTTTTGTAAATATTTGTTTATTAATATAGATAACTCGATTTCTGAGTTTGTGTGGTGTGACTTGAGTGATTAATTGTAAATTGTACAAGAATTAGGTTATTTCCACATAGTATGTGTATGAGGGTGGAGTTTGAGCAAAACACGGGGAATAACAGGAAAAAAACTAGCACAAAAAAGTATTACAATGGTCAGATTGTAGTGAAATCAATTGAAGAATCAAGCCGAAGCTCGGGAGAAACAGTGATTAAGAGTGTGCAGAAGTAAGCTGAGGAGGAAATCACGCACAAAACATCCAGGACAAAGGAGCAAAGTGAGAAATACACAGATCCAAAGATCGGGATTAGAACAATTGAAGGCCGTAAGGCGAGAATCAATACACAGAAAAAGAAGCCGAGAAGACTATTACACAGTGAAGACAAGATGCAAAAGAACGTAGCAGCAATGCACAGTCGTTGGATCAGTTAGATCAACAAACGAGATTTTGGGACATAGATGGCAGGCTTAAGTCACGCAAAATAAAGTCAAGAAATGAAGGGATCAGATTAAGCCACATGTTAGTAGAACAGTGGAGTGGTTTTTAGGAAGCAATAATGGTATATCGTGTAGTCTCAAAATGGTAAATGGTATTTTTCTAATTCACACGATTAACCTAAGATGGCAACACATAGCACAACCAAAACAAATTTTCTTGCGTGCTTATGGAATTTTATCTATCATGCTAGTTATCGCGCGATATGGCGTGATCATCATTGGATTGAGACAAGAGAATTAACTGTGGAGATTTGAAGTGCAAGTTGGGCATCGATAAATGTGAAAAGTTGTGTGAATTGGCGGAATGGTAAGTTAATGAATGGTAAAATGGTTTATGTATAATTTCTATTATACAAGAGTTATAATAGAAATAAAGCGGAATAAATATATTAATGTTGGGTTTAAACTAAAATCCAAGTTAAAGGGCATTATTGATATGCGCAGATAATAAGAATTAGCCAAAGATCATGGAAGAGTTTTTATAAGGTTCCGCTCGAAGGTTTATAAGGTTTAGACTTTGGATAGTTAAATGAAATGTTCCCGCATAGAGTTTATTGAAAGAACATTAAACCTTGATTCAAGAGAGTTTTCCCTAAGTATGGAATTGAAATTCCTGGGAGATGTATATGACATGCATTTTATATGCTTACTGTGGATATGTGCAGCTTAGGCTACATCACTTTCGTTCGCACCAAACAAATATCATATGCCAAAGTTACAATCCTCGGAATTTAGCATTTCAACTTACCCCATTGGGGCCCAAAAGCCTTTGACACTTCATCTCCTAGAGTTAGGTTTTTGGATGTTTAATATTTCTCATTACTTTTTTAGGATAAAATGGCCTTCGAGCCTCATTGTAACACATTTCAGGAAGGTGCGTAGCCATCACCTCTCTTCTTGGAGATAAGTTATCATTGTTCGAGCTAGTGTGCTTTCATTCTACATATATACAATTTCAACATTTTATGTTTATTAATTGGAGTCCAGTTTCACTATATCTTTGTGTTTTGGTTTTAATTTGTATTTCATTTCATTCTCTTCATAAATTTGAATCGGTGGTATCATAACAATCCACTCTTTCTCTTTTTTTTGTGCATGTCCCCAATGAGGTCAGGGTATAGGAAGTTGGGACTCAAATTGCTTGAGCCCTTGCAAGACAGTCCTTGCTGACCCTTATGGCCTCCCACGGCAGAAGAAAAGAAACACAAAGGAGGAGGAGATATTATCGAATGGTTGCTTGAAGAAGGCCTCAAGCTACAAAGGAACAAGATGGTGGATAAATTTTCCTGAATCCTTCAACGGATTTCAATAAGTGACGCATTGTCATCCAGTGGACACTGTGGGAGTGTCGCCCCCTTTAAGCTACAAAATAATTTTTATAATCTTGTATTTGAAGGACATATAGATGTAAATGCTCTAGTCAAATGCTTAAATATGTTAGAAGGATATTTTCGGTCTATAATTTTTTTGATAAAGAAAATATTACCTTTTCTCTCCTTAAGACTGCCCCCCCATGTCAATTATTGGTGGGAGACTTACTATGAGAAAAGGGCCATGGAGGAATCCACACTATTTTCAGTCACAACCACTTAGAACTCTTTCAGGGATGTTGTTAAGGAACATATTACCTTGTTTGAATCTATGAAGACCAATACATGAAATGGACCACACTATGATAGGAAAGGGACCAAGTAGTGCCAGAGTTCACAAATATATTTCATATATTATAGACCAAGCTAGATATCAATGACTCTGAGTGACATCTGGTGCTCATGTGCCATGGTTTTCTACACATATACATCCCGAAAGAAATAGAGTTCCTAGACATATCCTCCCTTGGCACAGCATATCGATATGTTTTCAAAATCGAGCAAAAATTTAAACAGAAGAAGTAAGACTTTGTATTTATGAATACTTCACAACAAAATCTAGGCAAGACATCCCAAAACCATGGAACAAAGGAAAAAGCCAAAGTGTACCACCCCAAGGCAACCCATTGAAGTTGTAAACAAAGAATGGTGATGGGAAGATGAAGAAAGACATGGGAAAGTGGTGCGAGTTCCATATGATCCCCACTCATAACAAAAATGAATGTCACGCAAAGCATTTGCTAGTCGTCGAGCTCAAAGTTTTTGAGCCAGATGTAGGTTTTGACTCTGAAGTGGACCTAGACAAAGGCAAACAAATCATTGATCCAGAACGTAGTGGCACTATTTTCCACCACCAAGGTCTAGAAAAGTGACAACACCACACCTGTAATGGCACAAGGGCGAGATCTATGCGTCAGTCAGCAGTGTCACCTATCACCTATCCTATGGCATCAAGCCTTTCACAAATGAGGAATTTTGTGATGTTTCTCCCCTTGAAGTTTGTGATGTTCTATTAGGTCAACCATACTTGTGGAAGTGTCATGTTGTGTATGAGTCTATACCTCATAGTGTTATTATTACTTTGAGAAGAGAACTATACAGGATACCATAAGTATCCCATTTCTTTGATCTCTACTAAGAAATGCAGTAAATTCATCTCCCATACTGGGAAATATGTTTTCTTCCTGATTTACTCTCAAAGTAAGTGGAATATTGTGTCCACATCCATGGCCTCCACACTGGGCTCCTCCATGCAGCAAAGGCAAATGGATAAGATCATGGAACAATACACAGATATCTTCTCGTCACCCATTGGGGTACCTTTATACTGTCAAGTCAAGCATTCAATTGATCTAAACCCTAGTGCACCTCTACCCAATTGACCAATCTATTGTCGCTCTCTTCTAGAAAATGAGGAAATCAAGCAACAAATCCAAGAGCTTCTCCAAAAGGGCACATTCGATCGAGCTCCTCACCTTGTGGAAGCCTAATTGTACTTGTGCAAAAGAAAGATGGGACCCGGTGACCTTGCATTGATTATCAAACCCTTAACAAAATCATAGTCAGGAACCAGTATCTGATTCCCCGGATTGATGATGTTCTTGACTAGCTCAAGGGTACCAAGTACTTTAGTAAGATTGATTTTAATTTTGGCTACCACTGAGTTCTAATAGAACCAATTGATGTGTGGAAGACTGATTTCAAGTCTAAGGAGGGCCTCTTTGAATGGTTGGTCATTCCCTTTGGGTTGACATATGCCCAAGCAACTTTCATGAGGATGATGGATGATATCTTGCAACCTTTCACCAACTCTTTTATGGTTGTATATCTGGATGACATCCTCATCTTCAACAAGATTTGAGCAAAACACCTACACTATATTTAGTAGGTCCTTTACACTCTAAAACAACTCAAGTTACATGTTAACTTGGAAAAAATCTCCTTTGCCATGGACAAGTTCTAATACCTAGGCTACATTATCAATGAGAAAGGTATGCATGTGGATCCAACCAAGATCCAAGTCATTCAGAATTGGCTAGCCCCAACGACTCTAACAGAACTTCACAGCTTATTGGGCCTTGCTAACTTCTACCAAAGATTCATGTTGGGGTTCTCTTATATTTGAGTCACAAAAGAAGGCATTTGATTAATTGAAACATTACCTTTACTCTACACTAGTCCTCACCCTACCATACTTGCAACAACCATTTGAGATTGAGATAGATTCCTTTGACTATGTGTTGGGTAGCGGAGGCCTCGCGTAACAGTTTTGGGGCTTAAAACCTAGAAGTAGGGAAACAATATTGTAAATCTCCGAAATGAGCGGAGCGTGAAATGTAATAGGTCGAGTCAAGGGGTTGTCCGCCCAAAAATAATATAGAATAATAAAAAGTAAGTCGGTCCGCCCATGGTCCACGGAATGTATAAATAGAGCGAGGCTCTAAGGGTAGAAGGTAGTTAAGTTTTGTTTTGGATTTGGATGGTTATGTGTTTGTGAAGGCAATATTCTCTGCGTCTATAAGTCTGAGTCAAGAGGGTTGGTGGAGAGATAGAGGCTCTACAGTTGTGTGCGTAGAGGCCTGGTAGAGTCCGTAGCTGGGTGCGTGGACCCCTGCAGCTAAGTGCGCAGGGCGGATCTAGTTGTATTGGCAGAAGATATGAATAAAGATAAGTTGTTTGCTGAAATATCGCAAATCTATTGTGTTCTGGTTTATGCATCTGCTATCTGAACTTATCTCTTTTTATAATTGCACACACTTGGTTTATTGTTAACTGTTTGCTTAAAGTGTATAACTAGAAGAATAGATATGGAATAATTTCATTAATAAAGTATAACTATGCGGATCTACATAGAAGTTCGATAGTAGTACAAAGTGGCGCGAGGCCACCCAACTGTTTGCGACCCCTCCAGACCATATCAAGGCATCCCAAGGGTGCAGAAACTTGGTTCCAGCACCCTCCCCTGCTACCTCGGGTGAGACCTCAGTTCGCGCTCTACGGGCTGTTGCCGAAAGGGCCGGTAGTTGCGGGATTTGTGCTATTGGTGCAATTATCATTCAACAAGGACATCTAGTGGCCTATCATAGTGAAACACTCTTTGATATTGTCTAGAGATAGCCCACTTATGATAAGGAGATGTACTCCATTGTGTAGGCCTATTAAATTTATGCAAACACAAGGGAAGTTACAGAATAACCGCCATCAGAAATGGTCCAAATATATGCAACAATTCTGTGTGAACATAAAATATAAGAAGGGTAGCACAAATCATGTCATATATTGCCTCAATCGGCCCTTGTTGTGGCACTAACCACAATTCTCAACTCTTGTGGGAATGAGACCTCTAGATGGCCCTAGCTATACAATAGTGACTTAGAATTCACTACCGCATACCATATGTTGATGGTAGGCAAGTAAGTTATAGACTTCCACCTTTGGGATGGACGGTTGTGCTACCGGGCCACATTTGTGTTTCTTCAAGTGAGCGTGCGACACTGATCTAAGAGCCACATTATAGTCAGTTAATAGGTCACTTTGGTGTAGAGAAGATAGTGGTAGTACTGCAGAAGTATTTTTATTGGCCAACACTTTGACATGATGTTGGCCAGCATATTAGCTCCTGCACCACCTACACCATTACCAAACCAACCATTACAATGCAAGGCATGTACACCCCTTTGTGTACTCCTACTTGGCCTTAAGAATCCATCTCAATGGACTATATCTTTAGCCTTTCTTTTACCACGCATGGTAATGACTATATGTTTATGGTCATTAATAGATTTTCTCAGATGCCCATTATAGATGCCTGCAATAAGATTATCACATCAAAAGCCACTCCTAAGCTCTTCTTCGAACGGGTGTGATTATATTTTGGGATCCTGCAAACCATAATATCAGATCGAGAAGTACATTTTGGTCAATCCTATGGTCATTGTTGGACACCAAGCTCACCAAATCAACTACCTTCCACCCCCAGATTGACGGCCAGATAGAGGTTGTCATCGGGACGATCATGCACATTTTATGCATGTACAACTCCAAGCATCCACGAACATGCGATGAGAGTCACCCCTATGTTTAGTACAACTACAACAGAGCTCTCCATATCTCAACTGGACACAACCCCTTTAAGGAGGGGCTAGGATTTCAACCATTGTGTCCCATTCATGTTGTGCTTCCCCTTACAACTACACAGGCAAAATCTACACATGTTCAATCTAAAGCTAACAAAGCTACCAATTTTATTGAATTAATTCAACACATCCACCAATAGGTCCATAATATAATGCAAAAGACCAATACTAAGTACAAACAACTCCATGATCAACATAGGGTGTCGCACAAGTTTCAAGTGGCAGACAAGGTTTGGTTGCACTTATAGAATGAATGCATTGCATGGGCTTATCGGAATCTTTGAGAAACTCCACTATGGACCTTACACCATCACCAAGGTTGTAGGTGATAATTTTTTTGAGCTAAGTATCCCCCCATTCCTTCACCTGCACCTAGTGTTCAATGTGGATTGCCTTCGGCCACACTTGCCACCATTGTTGGACACCTCTGAATGTTGATTTTATAGTGCAGTTAATACTAAAGTAGTTTTTCACAATTGATAACTACTTGTAATGATATAAATAGTCCTTACTTTATATTCCAACCATCAAGTAGCTATACATGAAAAACTTCAACCACTCATTTCATCAATAGAACAATATAAAGATCACAATGAACAATAAATAATAGATAAAGAGACACCAAGAATTAGGCTCACAACCCATAAGGGGAAAACCAAACCAATTATTTCCTTATGAGAGAGAGACTATGTTCATTACTAGTACATCAAAGAATATTCCAACAAGATTCAAATCTAACCTCAACAATATTCTAGTCAAAAAGTAAACCAGGAGAGACAAAAGTCACTGTTGGTCAGCAATTACAGTTTGCACAAAGAGGCCAAATTTCAGCCCTGAGGTGGCTGAATAGAGGGCTATAATTTGGTCTTCAAGTAGCCTCAGAAAATAGTCAAAAAACCAGTCAAACCTCCAGTCAACGCATGTCGCCAATGCTAGTTAACGAGCCAAAAGAGGGATGAAATCTCAGTGAAAAAAGTCAAAGTATCTTTTTAGTATTTGGCCC
Source organism: Pinus taeda (assembly GCA_000404065.3). Classification (NCBI taxonomy): domain Eukaryota; kingdom Viridiplantae; phylum Streptophyta; class Pinopsida; order Pinales; family Pinaceae; genus Pinus; species Pinus taeda. The sequence continues at coordinate 297,332 of APFE030127180.1, read as the reverse complement.
TCCAAGGTGGTCAAAACTTTAGTAAAATGGATGTTGAATTTCCCAAGTTAAATAAATTCAAAATAGCTACAAAGAAAATAGTCAACGGAAATTAGAAAAGCTTCCTCTTTCCTTCACGTGTGTGATGTCTCTTTGAAACTTACAGATCAAATTGTGTTGTGTGATGATGCTCCAAATGGATTCCAACAATGCCATATTTATATGAGTGTGAGGAGGGCTAATTATCACATGTGGGGCTGACTTATAGGACATGAGGCCAACTTGGTTAAGCATCAAATTTTGTTTTTTCTCCATTGCTTGCCAATTAAAAATACTCATCGCGGCTACTCAAATTTTCAACACTCTTCCAAATTTTCCAACCAATTCATAGGTCTCACAACACATAACCTAAGGATGAGATCACGATCCAAGTCTCTATCGCTTTGTTAGGATCAATCTCCCTGACCAATCCATAGGCCTCACAGCACACAGCTTAAGGGAGAGACCATCAATCTCATCATAAGGAAAGATACATAACATCTAATTCATCTCAAATCATATTCTTGGCCATAAGGTCTCATAGCACACAACCTAAAGGAGGAATCACCAAATCAATGCATCTCTCAAACCACAAAGTCTCACAACACACAACCTACAAGAGGAATCATCAAATCAATAAATCTCCTTAACCACAAGGTCTCATAGAACACAACCTACGGGAGTGACAATATTCCTGACCAATCCATAGGTCTCATAGCCTTAGTGTAAGGAATATTGTCCATAATATGATGCTATGTAATAAAAAACTATAATTTCTTCTCTGAAATAACCAAACTTTATCTAGGACAATGGCTTTGTCAACACATCAACAACTTGCTCATCAGTAGGGACATACTTGAACCTCACAACTCCTCTTTCGATAATATTACATATGTAGTTATATTTGATGTCGATGTGCTTCAACATGTCTTGGAACGCCAGGTTCTCAAAAATATTTGCACAATTTTGATTATCACAATATATAATGGTCATCTCCAGCACTTGATCAAATAAACCAACAAACAACTTTCAAAATTATACAATCTCACAACAGGTTGAACTTGCACTATGTATTCAGCTTCAGTCATACATAGAGCAACAAAAGTCTGCTTTCTACTAGACCATGAAACCATAACAAAACCCAAGCTAAAACAATATCTAGGATTGCTCTTTCTAGCATTAGAGATACCATCCCAATCAACATCATTGAAACCATATAGTTGTCATTCTCCATTAGAAGCATACTTTATACCATACTTAAAGGTCCCTCGCAAGTATCGCAATATGTGTTTAGCAACAACCCAATGTACATGATGAGGCTCAACCAATAATTGACTCAACGTATTCACAACATAACAAATAGCAGGCTTGGTGTTCATAGGATAATTCAACGATCCAATCAATTTGTGATACAAAGATGGATTAATCAAATCAGAATCACTGTCTTGGATCTTCTTCAAATTCCTCACCATAGGAGCGTCCATGGACTTGTAGTCAATCATGCCAAATCTCTGGAGAATCGAAATCGTGTACTTGCCTTGGCCTATAAAGATTCCATCAGGATTTTTCCAAATTTCCAGTCCCAAATAGAAATGCATGAGGCCAAGATCCTTCATCTCGAATTCAAAATCAAACTCCTCCTTACACAGGAAAATCAAAACTTCAACCCCTATCATAAATAAGTCATCTACATATAACAACAATATCAAGGTTTCACCTTCAACAACTTTATAATACAAGTTTGGATCAACATTACTCTTCTTGAAGCCAAAACTTAACAGACAACCATCAATACGGAAGTACCATGCACGAGGGGCTTGCTTCAGCCCATACATGGCCTTCTTTAATTTACAAACATGCGATTGTCTATCATGGACATTGAAACCATGAGGTTGCTCAATATATACTTCTTCTTCAATGATCTCATTCAGAAAAGTAATTTTGACATCCATTTGATGTAATTTCCAACCTACAATAGATGCAATAGAAATAACAAATCTAATAGATGCATACCTAGTAATGAGAGCAAATATTTCTTCATAATCCTCTCCCTCTTTCTTGGAGAATCCATGAGCCACAAATCTAGCCTTGTATTTTTCAACGCTTCCATCAACAACATGCTTTATCTTGTAGATCCACTTTGAAGGCACAACAAACTTTCCTTCAGGCCTTGGCACGATATCCCAAACATCATTCTTCAACATGGATTGTTATTCTTCAGTCATAACATCTTTCCAAAATAATTATTCAATAAATTCTTCATAGGGTAGATGGATTGTACTTAATGATCTTGAATGTCAAGGTTGTATAGCCAGAGTACTTCTTTGGCCTCTTTCTTTCCTTGAAGGTCCCGCGAGATGTAACATGTCCTTAAACTTCCTTAAATGTTTGTTCAAGCCAGGCAGGTCTCTTTCTTGTCTCAGGTACAAAGGTTCTTGGAGATTCAATGGGTTCATGATCATTGGATTCTTCATGAGGGGCTTGATCCATTGGTTTAGGTTCTTTAGACTTTGATTCCACATTGTTTGGAGCCACTTGTACTTCGTCATCAGAGTCCAAGTGTGAAGCCTTGGACGTCCAAAACACAACATCCTCATCAAAAATAACATCCCTGCAAGTCTCAAGATAACATTGTCCTGGAACATAAACCCCAAAGGCCTTTGAATTCTCACAGTAGCTAACAAAAGTTCTTTCTTCCCTGACAATTCCAGTTTTGTCCTTTTCTCTTTGGGCACATGAACAAAATCAGGACAACCAAAGATTCTTAAGTGCTCGACATTTTTTCTCTCACTCATGAAGACTTCTTTGGGAGTCTTATAATCCAATATTCGACGTCGGCATTGATTTTGAACGTAGACAATGGTTCTTGAAACTTCTCCCTAAAGAAATATAGGCAACTCTTGATCATGAAGCATGGCTTTGGAAATTTTCATAATAGTTGTGTTATTCCTTTCAAAGGTTCCATTTTGTTCGGGATAGTAGGGAACTGTCAACTCCATCTTAACTCCAACATCCCTGTAGAAGTCAATCAATTCCTTGGATACATATTCTCCACCATTATCAGATCTTAGAGTCTTGTTTCTTCTTCTTGTAGCATTTTCAACCTGTGCTTTGAATTCACAAAACTTTTCAAATAATTGATCCTTGGTCCTTAAGATATATATCCATGTTTTACGAGAATAATCATCAATGAAAGATACATAATAAAAGCATTTGCCCAAAGTTTTATTAGGCACTGGCCCATAGACATTAGAATGCACAAGGTCTAAGATTCATTTGGATCTACTATAACTGCTAGTGCATCTTCCCTTAACAATTTTCCCAAGGGCACATATTTTTCATACTCTATCATGTTCCGTCTGAAGTCCAGGTACACCTTTAACAAAATATTTCAATCTAGACAAAGCTTTATAATGCACATGAGTGTACCTTTTATGTTGTAGCTCAAAAAGATCCGTAGTGTTATGTAGTAGGGCTTGGATTGAGCAACCAAGGAGACGATATAGCACTCCAATTCGTACACCAATTACTTTAGTAGATTCAAAAGCGACATCCTTCTTCCATAATAATACTTTTCCATCAACAAAATCAACTCTATATCCTTTGTTTTCAAGAGATAATATGGACAACAAATTCTTCTTCAAACTAAGAACATAAAAAATATTGTTAATAAATACATTACCTTCATATTCCAATTGGAAGGATTATGTACCAATGTTGTTGAATTTGTATTTTCCACTATCTCCAAGCTCAACCTTTTGAGAAATCTTCTTTTCAACCAATTCAGAAAGATGTCCGTGATTCCCAGTCATGTGCCTAAAGGCACCACTGTCCACCAACCATATTTCATCGTGACCTACAATGGAACCTGTAAGAGCAAAATAAAATGAGTATTTAGAATCATAATCATGTTTCCTATGCCTTTCCTTTTGAGATGGTTCATTTAGATCAACAACATAAGCATGATGCTTCCCTCTTCTCTTACGATCATCATTCCTTTCATAGTCATATCTTTGATTATTTTGAGGGCAATGAACTTGATAGTGACCATATATTTAGCAACGAAACATTGAACATTTGTTAAATCATTTCTATATCTTTTATCTTTTCTATCTTAAGAGGGAGGAGGACGTCCTCTTTGTGAAGCCAAATTCCCTTCTTGGAGCAGGTCTAGAAATTTGTCTTCTACCATAACTTTTTTGAAACCTTCCAAAATTAGATCTCCTTGTATTACCCTTAGCATGAGCTACAAAGGCTTCCTCACTTGGATCTTCAATAGGATCTCTAAAATGGAGTCTTGATTCTTCTTGAGTGTAGGAGGCTCATAACTTGTCAAAAGATGGAGCATTTTCTCTTGCACTAATGCTTGATGCAAAATAGTCCCAAGATATAGGCAAATCACCTAAGGCCACAACTACCAATTCTTTGTCGAATACTTCTTCATCAATGGCTTTGAGTTGATCTCTTATTTGAGATACTCTAAAGAAGTACGATTTTGTTGTATCATTCTTTTTCATCTTGATGTTGTAAAGTTGACCCCTTAGGTTGATGGATTGGTTGATTTTGTTGATAGCGTACAATTCATTAATAACATCATACATCTCCCACATCTATCCAAGCAACTAGCCAGTCAGGGTAAACATGCGACGAGAGGCCACTATGATATGATTCGACCTCCTAAGTCACATTAAGGAAGTGGAACTGACAGAAACACACCATACATACATTCAACATCAGCTTCAGGACCCTTAGGAACCAATCCAACACTTTAGACAGCTTGCCCTTGGGTCCCACTAAGCTTTTGGACAACTTAAGCCTCATTTTATCTCATGCTATAGGCATGACAGCATCCAAAAACCCAGAGTTGCTCTCACAGGCTTGTCTGCCAGCGTCCAAAGACTCATTTAGTCAATGCTATGTCAATGTCCTTAGGATTTGAGCCACTTTTTCAAGCCTAGAGCCCAGGTCACTGCCCAGAATTGAACCATCTCTTAAGAGCAATAAAATAACATGGAAATGATAGTACTAAAGCATATACTTTTTTAAGACCTTGACTGGACCCCTACTAGCCATGACAGGCATTTCGTCAAACATATCACGAATATGTAAACTATAGGTTTAAATAACAGTTCTGAGCATACAGGTCTCATAATTAGCTAAGAATCGCTAAGAACCATTGATGCCTCAACACATCAACTACCATTCCATCCATTAGGTCATAGATACATTGATTATTCAATTACAAGTAAAAACATGATGAAAGCCATACATGGTTGTTGTCATAAAACACATACATAACCAACATAATAGCAGCAGAAATACTCATGAAAGTACAACCACATACCACATATAATCCACCAAAAAGCTCATAGAAATACAAGGAGAAATAAATTTTCACTAATGATGCAAAATCCAAACCCGGGATGGGACTTCCATGTTCCACCCGACTGTAGAATGGTTGAGCTAAATCTCTCTTCAACCATTCACCCCCGTGCCATATTCCAACCCTGAATGTGGTGTTAGAGCCTCAATCTACTTCAGGCTGAAGGAAGGCAGGTCTAGGGTAACATCAAACCACACTTAACCTGGTAGCTATCCCTACTAGGTCGGGAGAGGGCTCTCTCCTTGTCAATCTCAATTAGGATATTGGCAATTAGGGCTTCATATGACTAAATTTAATGTAGATTTTAGGCTAGGTATAGTAGTTCTATGGTTTTTTGATTGGATTTGTATTGGGTCGAAACAACAAGAGAAAGGATGATTTGGACTATGGAATTGATGTCAGTTTCTGCTGGCAAACCTGGGGCAAATTAAGTGCCATGTTCAGCCAAGTGCAGATTGTTAATGTGAGAAGTACAGGGGAGAAATCCCGCTGCCCTGCAGGCATCAGATAAAGGATAAATATGCAACAACAACTTTAGATGAAAGAGAATCATGAGGTTGCTCAACAGAGCATCTAACAAGGGATGAATTCTGCTAAGACAACCATTACAACTAACAACAAAATCATCATGAAAGGAGAATCATTACGGATGAATTCTTAACATATCACATAGATAATGTTGTGACAAGGTAGAAAAAAAATAATGAGTAAATGAATTACAGGAAAAACATACTAAACATCAACACCGTGATGAATCCCAAATCCAAAGGGCAAAAGACTGCTTTATTAAAATGATATTCAGGAAAAATTTACACAATGCCAAGCAGCCTCTCTGCTGCCAAATTCTGACCTCTAAACTATGAAATTCATAAAATATATACATTTTCTCATCCCTGTAATTGAGCTCAACCATCTTTTTCAAAATAGAATCAGTTACATTAAACTTGGGCCAAATTTATGAAAATAGGTGTTGAAGATGAACTCGTATTTCCTAAAACATAGCACCTATTACAAAACTGAAAGAGTTTTTTGTATATAAGGTCATGTTGGAGAAAAACCTCTCTCAAATTCTGGAAATTTGTTTCCAGTTGCTCGGAATCTGTGCCACAAAATCATCTCTAAAATAAAAAATCATTAAAAACTTAAATCTGTCAAAATGAGCTGTAAAGATCTAGTCACGTATTCAAATTCATGACACCTGTGAATAAACTGAAAGAGGTTTTTGTTATATGGCTCATGGTTAACAAAAAATTACTTGGGTTTTTCAAAATTACTTTCCATCTATTGTAAAATGGCACCGCACTAAAATGATTAAAACAGTAAAAAATATGAAAATTTTGCTTTGTTTTAATATAGGCTCCAAATATCACTACATATCTCCCACATAGTAGCACCTATGCATAAACTGAAGGAGGTTTCGTTATTTGGTATGTGATGGACAAAAACCTCTTTCAATTTTGTAAAATTCCTATCCAAACTGATTTTGTAGTAAACACGTCCTGGTGTGCAGCAACTGACCTCAAAACATGCATAACCAAGAACCAATCATTCATTTTGATCATATCTTCTGATCCAGAAACCGGTTACGGGAGTGTGATATACCATTGGAAATATATTTCCAAGCTTCTTCTGACGGAGACACTTGTGACATGTTTTGTGTTGAATATCATGTGCAAAACATCTAACCAAACCAAACCTAGTAAGATCTCATGTTGATCCATGGTGACAAGCTGCAAAGACTGGAACTAACATGTGGGATCTCATAGAACACGTCAATCAAAACTCATCCAGGGATTTCAGAGGCCATCCACCTCAACCCGTCAAACAGTAATTCCACCTCACGGTTGGACATCACAGAACCATCATCAGATTGGTCTCCATCCAAGTCTTCTAGGGCTTCTAGAGCGTTTGTTCCAACCAACGCTTCCAAGACTAGTAACTCAACCCACAATTTTCGTCGGGCTTCCAAATAGTTTGTCCAACCAAGGCTTTCAAGACTAGTAACTCAACCCACCAAGGGCTTCTAGAGCGTTTGTCCAACTAGGGCTTCCAGGAACTAATAACTCAACCCAAGCTAAGGAAACATGAGAACCAACCAAAAACAAACAATGAAAGTAAACCCGTAATCACCATGGCTATCCAGGAAATCGCAAGGCTAGGAAATCCAAACAATCCTCCATGCCAATGACATATCATGACCAAAAACCCACATGCATATGCAATCTATGCCAAAACTAGTGAAGAAATCATGCATGCAACTTAGTACCTGCAAGCAAATCTAATGTAGTTGTTGATCTTAAGCTCATTGTTACCCGACACATATATCCTGTCTTGGAACCTGACCAATCCATCTATTGTAAGGCACTAATCCATATCCTGTGCACCTCCACCTGTACCACCACTTGTACCTGTACCACTAGATGTACATGTACCATCACCTGTATATGTACCTATACCATCACTTGTACATGTACCAATGATTTGCTGCAATATGTGCAAAATCTCCATATATCTGACATCCTCCTGACCTGCCTGCAAGATCCTATCCTATAAGTTTGTCCCATAGGAGCTCATAGTTGCTAAGTGATTTACCTATACCCGCCTGCTGAGAGAATCTACCACTCTGTTCTCTTTACCTTTGATAAATCAGATCTCAAAATTGAACTCACTGATCATAACCAACCATTGAGCTTGCCTACCATTCAGATTTGGTTGATCAAATAGATATCGTAAACCATTGTGATCACTCATCAATGTGAACCTCCTACCGAGAACATAGTGCCTCCACATTTTCAATACATGTATAATTGTTGCCAACTCAAGATCATGTGTGGGATAGTTCTTCTCGTGCTCATTCAACTTTTACGACTCATAGCATACCACCTGTCCATCATGCATAAGGACTCCACCAAGTCCTATCTTGCAATCATATGTGCATACTACAAACTCTTTGTGTGGATCTACAATATTTAACACTAGTACATGTGTCAACAACTGCTTGAGCTTCTCAAAACTAGCCTCAGAATCCTCTCTCTGTTCAAACTTCTTACCTTTCCACAGTTTTGATGTGATAGGATAAGAAATCTACGAGAAGTTCCTAATGAACCCCCGACAGTAGCATGCCAAACCCATGAAATATATCACCTCATTCACATTCTTAGGAGTTACCCACTCCATGATGGCCCTTACCTTTTCTGTATCTACTACAATGCCCTCCTTGGAGACAACATGCACCAAGTAGTGTACCTTAGTCTGAAAGAAACTACACTTGTTGAGTTTAGCATACAACTGGTGCTCTCTCAAAGAACTCAACACTGCTACTCAATGTTCGGCATGCTCTTCCTCATTTTTAGAATATACCAATATATAATCAATGAACACAATAACAAACTTATCCAAATATAGACACAACACACTATTCATCAAACACATAAATGTAGCTGGAGCATTATTTAAGCCAAATGGAACTACAAAAAACTCATAATGCCCATACCTGGTCCTAAACATAGTCTTGTAAATGTCTTCCTCTTTGATGCATACCTGATGATATTCGGATCTCAGATCAATTTTCGAGAACATTGCGACTCCTTTTAGCTAATTGAACAAGTCATCATTCCTTAGTAAGAGATACCTATTCTTGATAGTCACTTTGTTCAGCTACTTTTAGTTAATACATAATCTGAGTGCAACATGTTTCTTCTTCATGAACAATACTGGTGTGCCCTTGGTGATACACTTGGCCTAATGTATCCCTTTTCCAACATTTCTTTCAGCTGCAACTTTAACTTAACCAACTTAGGTGTGCTCATGTTGTAAGGTGATTTTGATGTTGTAGCTACCCATGGCACTAACTCAATAGAAAAGTTTACCTCCCTGTGAGGTGGAAACTCTGTAATGTCTTAAGGAAATACATCCTTTAACTGCTGCAAAACTGGGTACCTGCTCAACACATCTATATCCTCAACTTCCTTACCCTTATCACTAGAATGTGCATTGCAAATAGCTTACACCCTTTTCTGCGACTACGCTTCACTTGCATAGCTGTCACCATCCTAACTGATGTGGCTTTCTTCTTACCCTATAAGACTGTTGGTTCCCCATTGTCATCAACACACTCAATAGGTTTTTCATAATAGTCTACCTTGGTTCTATGTAGATACAACCAATCCATGTCCAACAACATATTGTATGAACCCAATGGTAATACATTCAAATGTGTTGCGGTAGGGGTTGTAACATATTTGGTTTTGATAAGTTAGTTTTTGTTTATAAAAGAGGGTATAAAAAATATAGAATAAAAAAATGAAAATGCAATAATAAAAATAAATAAATAAAAATAAAAATAAAAAAAGGGTGAAAAATTACCCCATTAAAAGAAAAAATTTGTATAAGTGAGCAAATTGAAATGCCACTAGAAAAAGAGTAAAATTACATTGCAAATAAACTAGGGTTTTGTGTGTAGCTTGTTTAAAATGCCACAACGTGATGTTTTGATTTGAATCATATAGTTTAACCATGATCAAATCATTTAAATTTATGTCTCTAGATTAGTGAATAAGTTCACCAAATTGTTTAATCTTGGTAGAACATGATCAGATAGGATAGAATAGAATAAAATTTGGCCTGATATGCTCAAAAATATGGCCAAATGATGTATTAGAATAAGATTAGAATAGGATTAGGGAAAATAAATGGCTGCTACATCAAATGCGCCATTCATAGATAATTTTTTCTTTAATTAAGGTTAATTACCTTTCAAAGGTGATTAGTATTGTATAAACAAAGTTTTATAAATTTTAGTTTAAAGTCATAAATGACAAAAACATTTTGTCATGGAGCACTATCAAGAGGATATCTGTCGACAGTGATCCTCTTCCCCGCCCAAATCAACGATGAGGAAGCCATTTCACACCCCCTTCTACCGTTTCACATTAACGACCAGGGGGGGGGGGGGGGGGGTTGTGGTGGGGGCGGAGTGGGGTCCAAAAAACAATTTCCTTTTCGAGGGGGCCCATTGCAACATGTTGCCTCCTCATCACTTCGCACACCCCCCTCCCCCCACGCAATGTCATTTTCCACTACCCCTCCATCCAAAATCTTCTCATCCCATCTCATCCATACGTCCACCAACTTCTATCCCCGTTTCCCGTGCTTTTCCTCCCGCTAATCATTTTCCTCCACTTATCCCTATCCATTAAACTCATCCCCCCTCCTCTTACACGTTGTTCCTAGTCGCTGTTTGCCTTCTGTTGTCATTTAATACACACCCATTCCGCAGGATAACGGTGTGGTTTTAACGATAATCGCCACACTATTATAAATAAAACTTCTTCCCTTTTTGCCCGACTCCCTTGTTTTCATTGCTACTATTTTAGTTATAGGTTTTAAAACTTCTCTTTAGTTAAACTCTACTACAGATTGTGCCTATATTTAAAGCTAACATTGCCCTCACTAGTTTTTATAGGAACTAGTCTCTGTTCAGGTACCCATTTCATCAGTATCCTGTTAATTTTCTCCCTTATCTATTAGAATATGGCACCCAAAAGAAAGGACCAACCCTATGGTAGCAAGACCCTTGCTCAGGAAACTCCAAAAGCCATTGATACCCTAGACCTTGACCGCATCACTTTAGCTGATCAACTATTTAAAATCGAGGACACAAAGTGCGAATTCGATATTTTCGAATTGCACCATTAGTTAAGACAGAACTATCAAGACTCATAGGATTAAATTAACCTATGGGAATCACTATTGCCCATGTTCATGTTTCCTCAAACTCATCCATTTCCTGACATAGTTATGTGGTGTCATGATAGGTACAATCCCCTGGAGAGAATAATGGTAGCTCAGAATGGAGACATTATGATATCTATCACACCTAAAACCATAAACAAAATGCTTATGATTCCTAAAAATGATTCCCTTATCCATTCTTTTGTTGATGTCCTCATTGATCTATACCATAAGCTTACATTCCCCCAAAGAGCACAAATTTTTGAGATCTTTCTTCCAGAAGATGCTAAGCTTCCTAAGAAGAACCCTCCATCTCCAACCTCAATGTTCCCAGAAAGAGCTAAACACATCATCTCTCTAGTTTCTTGCCTATTAGGTTACCAGACAAACCAATGGGTATATGAACTTATCTAGGTTATCCCTCCATCTTCTCAAAAGAACAAAATCTAGCATTCATGTATAATTACAGTCAATTTTTGGCTGAAAAAAATGCATGAACAGTTGATGAAAATCACTACTAAAGGTGTATTCAAGTATTCTTTTGTACTATTTCATATGTTCCTTTTTCAACAAGCAGACATGCCACCAATAACCTTACCCAAGCAGGATGATCAGCAAATAAATCAATCAGTTACACATTGGACCTCATTGGTCAAGAGAAACTCGATTGAGTTTAAATTTTTAGATTTCAATGACTATTTTATTTATCCAGTTGCACAGATTCTTAGCAGCCAAAGTGAACCAAGAATCAGCCCAAAGATAAAGAAAATCCTGCACCTAAGTGACCAAGCTAAGATTGGAGACTGGTATCTTTACCAGAATTACACAACGATTAGGGTATATGGTTGTGAGTTAGCTCCATAAAAATTGCCTAAATATGTTCCAATGAGAATTTTCTCTCAGGAATATATAGGGCAAATGATCAACATGGACGAGCTACATTTTGTTTGAGGGAAAAGAAAAATCTCATGACTCAGTTGGAGACAAAGTGTCAGACTTTGAAAAATGTTGTCCAGAGGTTTCATTTTAAGTTCATCTTGCTCAACCAAAGAGGATTTCCAGGATTAGTGGCACCTAAGGACAGATTGATCAGTTTGGAGGAGTATTGCCAAAAGATTTACACAATTGCAACTGATAAAGCTAAATTTGCAGGTATCAAAGGTCATCTTATAGGGAAGTCTTTCTTAGAGGCTTTGAATTTTGATTTAATGATCAAACATGAAATTAAACATATTTTTGTCAATAGGCCTACTTTTGAATAGTATATTGAGGTGGATGAAGTCTACAAGAAATTAATTAATCTTTCTACACCAAGTGAGGATAGATGGGATCACTTGTGTGAAATCATTGAGTAACTTTCATCGCCAACTAACAAATAGCAAGGCAACACATTTTGGGGGCCAGATCATCAACAACTTCCTTGAAGATAGTGCAAGCGGTTAAACAGTTTTTAGATTCCTATACTTTTGTACTATTTTTATATTTTGTTAAAGGATCTTTCTAGAAAATCAATATTTTGTATAAATAACTCTTCGTTCGAGTTATTATGGGTTGAACCCTTGGATGAGATTTTCAAAGAAGAATTCTAATCAACTAGAGATTTGCTTCAAATTAATGAAAAGATTCTGGATTTGCCTCAAATAGTTTGTCTCCTTGTGAGTTTTTCTCATGTTTTCATTTCATTATGTTATTCTTCATGTATTTAACTTTTAATGGAGAACCTTGGGTAAGATTAAACTGAATGTTAGCTTATCTGAAATCTGGTGAAGTTATAATCAATAATTAGAGATTAGTTTATAGAACTATCTGTTATTATAAACTCCTCTATATCTATAGATTGTCACACCCATATTCATAAAATTAAATACATTTTGTGACCAAGTAAATATTGTTTACCTGCACTCTGTCTTATAATTAACTAAATACTCAGTTTGAATATTCATTAAGTTATAACCCTTTTAACTATGCTATTCAATCAACTAAAAATCATTTAACTCTTTAGAGACAAACACATAGCCCTTTTGATAAATTCAACATTGTTAAGGTTTAATCACATGTCTTTAATTGTTCATAACATTGGTCATCCAAAAGACCTTAAAACAACAAAACATTTTAGATGCTCGGGCATGATTAATTAACCTTGAATTATCTCAGAGGACAACATCAGATTGGCATCGTTGCTAGGGAACGAAAATTGAAGTATTTTTCCTTGGGAAAATGATAAAGATTTTCCTTTAAGGTGAATAAGGGAATAGAAGGTTAAAATCTTTCACCTGGCGACTTCACAAACCCAAACTGGCTCCTTCAAGACATATCAGGTCTCATTCTGACTTTCAAATAGTCTATCCATTATTTGACCCAGAGAGACTGGTAAGAAAAGCCTCTTTAAGAAGGAGACTTGAGGCTTCTACTTCTTCTTTTGTACCATTACAACCTAAAGATATTTCAGTTTCTAATCCCTTTAGGTCTATTCCATCTCCATTAGATTTGGATGATTTAACACCTAGGGTTTTAGAACTATTGTCCAAAGGAGTTGATATGCAGTCAACTCTTTTAGTCCATTCTTTGGAATCATATGAAATCCCTGAAATATTTTCAAATTCACCCAAGTCAAAAGAAGAATTGGGTGTACATTTACTGGAGTTAAAACCTATTGATTTTATCTCCCCCACTCACTATACATTTCCATCTACTTCTGCCTAACCTTAGGAAACTTTTTCTGTATATTCAAATCCTTTGTTTGAAAATAAAGGAGTTGAAACAGAGGTTCATAAGTTAGTTATCAAACACTTTTTAAAACTTTTAGAGATCCTCCACCCTCTTTTCCTCCTCCTCCTACTTTTACACCTCCATCTTCACCTACAAATTCATTATCCTCTACCTCATCATCTACCACACCTTCTACTAATTCACCTTCATCTTCACCTATGGATACTTTTCAACCTATTATTCAAGCTAGGTATGCTGCTTGACAGCTTCCTAATGTACTCAATAATTTTCCTTATGGGTATTTAAAACACCTACCAAGGTTTTGATGGAGAAATGGGTTTGTCTGCTGAAGATTATTTAGTTGCCTTCTGGGATTTTGCTGATAACATGAACATAGAATATGAATATGTATGTATGAGATTGTTTGTTCAATCACTAGAAGGGAATGTTAGGATTTGGTTCAGACAACTGAGAGCTAATTCAATTCATTCTTGGAATCAATTAACTACCATATTTAAGAATCAGTGGGGTTTAAGAAGGATCATGTTTACTATCTCATGGAATTTGAAGAACTGAAAAGAAACCATGGTGAGCCAGTGGCAGATTTCATAAGAAGATTCAATAAACTTTTTCATAAGATGCCACCTGACTGTAAACCACCAGTAGCAGTAGCCAAAGTTATATTTTCTAAAGAATTTGCAGATGATGTTGCAATTATGCTTAGGGAAAGGACATCTCATACCCTAGAAGACATGAAAACAATTGCTATAAAAGTTGAAGCCCATAGGTCAACATCAGCTAAACTTAAAGCTAAGGTAGAAAAATCTGAAAGGAAAATGAAAGATAAGGAAGAAGGTTTTTCCTCAAAAACTAAAAATGAAGATCAAAATATAGATGAAATCACTTCATTAATTATAAGCCTTTCAAATAGAATTTCAAAAATAGAAACTCAACCTGGAACAATTCAACAAACTGCTACTAGACCTCAAACTCAACTAAGGAGAGCTCCTCAAACCAAAATCTTACAAATACCAAGTACTGATCAACAAATTCAACCTCAATTGTTGATTGATGATCAACAACCTGAAGACAATGGCCCTTTGATTACTGAGGATATAAATAATCTTGATCATTCATCTCTACAAAATGTTATTGTCTCTATTCCTTTAAATCAGTCTTCTCAACAAGATCAAGAAGACTCACAAATTTCAAAGTATCAGGCCTTTTCTGAGTTTTTAGTTGCTAAAGTAAATAGGAGATATGACATAATACCTAGGTCAGGGCCTTGTAGATCTCCCAAAAATCCCATTGTAAATTAACCACAAATCAAAACTACCGAATCTCAAACAACAACAATTCAGCCATTGAATCAATCAAGTGAAGCAACTTCAATTGATAAAACTGCTTTAATCACTTTCAATGTTGAAAAGGGATTAGAGAGACTCAAAATACCCATTCCTTTATCTGAACTTTCAAAGAATCCAAGATACAAAAATCAAGTTTCTAAATGGATCTAGTCATCCAGTGTAGATGCTGAAGGAGATGTAATAAGTTTACAAGATGAAAATGATTCAGTAGTTTTTGGTCCCAGCTCAGATATGATAGACGAAAATGTACCACCTTTCTATGTGACTCTAAAGGTTCATGATTTCTTTCTATATAATTGCATGTTAGATTCTGGAGCCTCCCATAATCTGATGCCAAAGGTTATCATGGACCAGCTTCAATTAGAAGTTACTAGGATTTATCATGATCTTTACACTTTTGACTCGAAGAAAGTACCTTATCTTGGGCTTATAGAGGATCTAGTCGTCACTTTAGCTCAAATCCCTATTAAGAGTGTAGTTTTAGACATTGTGGTCACTGATATCCCTCCTAAATTTGGCATGTTATTATCAAGATCTTGTTGTGCCAAATTAAGAGGAAGTCTTCAAATGGACATGTCTTATGCTATTATTCTTGTATATGGGGGTGAACATCTAAGATTATACAAAGAAGTAAGATTCATGAATATTGTTTGTAAATCTAATCAAGCAAGGAATCGTCCCATTTATGCAGTGGATCAAGACTTCAGATGCTTTGAATTATCATCAAATAATTCACAAAACACTCAACTTAGTATTGAAAACATTGTAGACAAGCCAAAAACCATTAAGACTGATATTTGGAGATTATACTTTGATGGTTCTTGCTAAAAGGAAGGGGCTGGAGTTGGAATTGTGTTAATTTCACCAATATATTATATATATATATATATATATATTATATTATATATATATAATATTATAATATATATATATATAAAACCCCAGGATAGCCCAAATGGTCGAGTTCCCGTTGCTAAGTACACTCGCTAATGGGAGGTCACGGGTCAAATCTCCTCGACGCCCTGGGGCAGCTTAGCATAGAAAAACCGACGAGCCAGTCCTTCGGGGAACTGCCGTGATCCGTTCCTGTGGATGTAGCAGCCAGTTGCCGGCTGTGAACCACAACAGAAAAAAAAAAAAATATATATATTATATATATATATATATATATATATTACTCAATCCTATAAACTTGAATTTTATGTGACAAATAATGTTGCAGAGTATGAAGCCTTATTGCTAGGATTGGAATTAGTCAAAAGTCTTATAGTGCAGAATCTAAGTGTATTCAGTGACTTAGAACTCATTGTCAAACAAGTAAGGAATCTTTGTCAAACCAAGCATCCTAGACTTAGATCTTACAGGAATGAAGTGTGGGATTCAGTGGATAATTTCTTTCAAGCATTTAACAACACTGATATTCCTAGAGATGAAAATATTCATGAAGATTCTTTAGCTATTTCAGCCAGTTCTTTTAAATTTCCTGATCAAATGCTTGTCCAATATCAATATCAAGTTAAGTATAGACCATCAATACCTGAAAATATTAAATATTGGAAAATATTTGATGATTATGAACAATTAAAATCCTTTTCGTAAGTAATTGATGAATTTTCAGCTTTGCAAATTGAAGAAGAACAACTAGATAACAATGAGTCAAATAAGGAAAGTAAAACTTCTCAATTTGACTCAAAAATTGGTGATCACAGTATTATTCAATTATCCAACAATTTCATTCCTAAGGGTTTGGTCCCTCTTGAAAATTTGTTTGATCAAAATGATGTCCCTAAAAATCCATTATCAAATTAAGCACAAGAAGATATAGAAGAATGTGATATTGTAACTTCAGAAGAAATCAAAAATATTAAAAATTTTGCATCTTTGCCAATGGAAGTCAAAGATAAATATTTAGCTCTCCTTAAAGCTTATAAAGATGTTTTTTCTTGGTCTTATAGTGAATTAAAGGCATATGATACATCTCTCATTGAACATAAAATCCCTTTAAAACCATAAGCTAAACCTTTTAATACAAAGTTAAGGAGAATTAATCCTGTCCTTCTTCCTACCATTGAAAAACAACTTAAAAAGTTACTTGATGCAAGATTGTAGTTCCATTTAGATGTTCTGATTGGGTAGCTAATTTAGTTCCAGTAAGAAAGAAAAATTATGAAATTAGACTATGAGTGGATTTCAAGAACTTGAATAAATCTTTCTTGAAAGATAATTATCCATTATCCAAGATGGACCAATTGCTTCAAAAAGTTTCAAGTGCTAATATAATTTCTATGTTAGATAGTTTTTTTGGATACAATCAGATCATGGTGAGCCCATAAGATATAGAAAAGACAACATTCACAACTCCTTGGCGTACATTTATGTATGCAAGGATGCTTTTCGGATTAACCAACGCTAAGCTACCTTTCAAAGAGATATGGATTTAGAATTTTTAGGTAAGACAAACAAATTTGTTGTCATTTATCTTGATGATCTGACTGTTTTTTCTAATTCTGATCAAAAACATTTAAAGCACTTAACAAAAGTTTTTGATAGGTGCAGGAAGTTTGGGATTTCTCTTAATCCCAAAAGTCCCTGTTTGCACTCAAGGAAGGAAAATTGCTTTGCCATAATATTATTTCCAAGGAAGGAGTAATCATAGATCCTAAAAGAGTTTCAGCAATACAAGCACTTTCATTACCAAGAAATAAGAGGGAAATTCGGGGTTTTCTTGGGAAAATGATTTTTTTATGAAGGTTTATAGGTAATTATGCTAAAATAGTTAAGAATATCACTGACATGTTAAGAAATAACCATGAAGTTAAATGGACCATTCCAACAAGATATGATTTTGATCAGATTAAAAAGGCCATTTCTGAAGCTCCCATACTGGCCAGTCCAAAATATTCTGAACCATTTAACATATTTTCCTTTGCCTCTGAAACTACCTTAGATGTTGTTCTTTTGCAAAAGAATGAGGATGGAGATCACCAACCTATTTCCTTTTTCAACAAAGTCATGAGAGTTGTTGAACTTAAATATGATATCATTGAAAAATAGGCCTATTCCTTAGTCCAAGCTCTGAAAGCTTTTAGAGTCTATGTCCTTCACTCTTCCATTATTGCCTATGTTCCTAATAGTGTCGCTAAAACTATGTTAACTCAACCTAATACTGATGGAAGGAGAGGGAGATGGATTACCAAGATATTGGATTTTGATCTCATTATCAAAACTACAAAACTAGTAAAAGTTCAAGACTTGACTAAACTCTTAGTTGAGTCAAATTGTAAAGTCTTGCGAATTAATTATGTTTTTGAAATTCCAGCAGAGAAGAATCTGTTATGAGACCAGCTCAAGAAAAGATAGAAAAGATAGATCAACGCCTTAGAATTCAATCTCTTCGAGGGGGCAACCTCCTTTACATTACATAAATGAACGATTCTTCGATGATACAAATGACAAAACCTCCTTTCTATATATAGGAGTCTAAGGAGTCACAATATAACCCAACCGACCCAACAATAATAATATAAAGCCACAAAAATAACAATAGAGAGATTCTATGGGGCACAGTAATAACAATATGGCGGCAATAGGGGCACAACTACCATAGTAATGGGGTAATCACTAGTATTATAGGGACCCAACATGCCCCTCTCCTTAAAAAAAAGTGTTCTCCTCAACGCTTGAGTAGTTTTGGATACTTCTGTATAAAATTCTCATCCTCCCATGTGGAATCTTTTGCAGATAAGTTCTTCCACTTGATAAGATACTCCGAAATTGATCGATTTCATAGTTGTCGAGATCTTGTTTCTATGACTGCTTCCGGTTCAAATATAATTTTTCCTTCCTCGTCAAGTTCTGGCAATATTGTTTGAACTGGGAGCTTGTCGCCTATAACCTTCTTTAAACATGAAACATGGAAAACCGGGTGCAATCGAGAAGCTGCAGGAAGCTCCAATTTGTATGCCATAGTACCAATCTTTTGCAACACCTTGTACGGACCATAATACTTTGGTGATAATTTATTATCCTTCTTAGCTTGCTTGAGGGACATTTTCTTATATGGTTGTAGCCGTAGAAATACCCAATCACCTACAACAAAAATTCTTTCGCTGTGATGTTGATCTGCCTGTTATTTCATTCTATTATGTGCCAACACGAGGTTATCCTTTAAGAGTTGGAGGACTTGTTGTTGATGTTTGATAAGATGTTCCACTGCCTGAACCTTAGAATTTTCTCTTAAATATGATGTGATGGATCGTGGCTAATACCCATAAAGTGCCATAAATGGGGTCATTTTTGTTGTTGTATGGAAGGAAGTGTTATACCACCATTCCGCCAGAGGCAACCATTTGACCCATTGTGTCTATTTACCAGATACAAAGCAACGAAGATATCCTTCCAAACATTTTTTTACTATCTCAGTTTGCCTATCAGATTGAAGATGATAAGATGAACTATGAGCTAACTGAGTACCAAGACAAGAAAATTATTCTGTCCAAAAATTTC